>JARBDR010000751.1:0-63118 GCA_029721355.1 Tegillarca granosa | reverse complement strand
CTTCACCAGATATTGATCATATATCCTCAGATATAGTAGAGGTGACTTCACCAGATGTTGATCATATATCCTCAGATATAGTACAGCTGACTTCACTAGATGTTGATTATATATACTGGTGTATAGCAGAGGTGACTTTACTAGACGTTGATCATATATTTTCATGTATAGTAAAGGTGACTTCAGTAGATGTTGATTATATATGTTCATAGAGGGCAGAGGTGACTTCACTAGACGTTGATGATATATGTTCACGTATAGCAGAGGTGATTTCACTAGATGTTCATTATAGATACTTATATATAGTAGAGGTGACTTCAGTAGATGGTTATTATATATGCTCACGTATAGCAGAGATGACTTTAGTAGATGTTGATTATATAGGTTCACGTATAGCAGAGGTGACTTTAGTAGTTTTTATTATATATATTCATCTATATTAAAGTTGGCCTTTCCACTTGATTTTGATTTAATACGCTTCCATATTGTAGAGATGACATCGGTTGATTTTTATTAAATACGCCAACGTATTGTAAATGTGAGATCGTTAGATTTTCATTATATATGCTTCCACATTGCAGATGTGACATCGTTAGATTTTCATCAAATACGCTTCTGTATTACAGATTTGACATCGCTAGATTTTCATGAATAACGCTACCGTATTGTAGAGGTTACATCTTTGGATTTTCATTAAATACGCATCCATATGTAGAGATGACATCGCTAGATTTTCATTAAATATGCTTGTAGAGGTAACATCGCTGGATGTTGATTAAATACGCTTCCATATTGTAGAGGTGACATCGCTGGATGTTGATTAAAATACGCTTCCATATTGTAGAGGTGACATCGCTGGATGTTGATTAAAATACGCTTCCATATTGTAGAGGTGACATCGCTGGATGTTGATTAAATACGCTTCCATATTGTAGAGGTGACATCGCTAGATTTTCATTAAATACGCTTCCATATTGTAGAGGTGACATCGCAGGATTATATACGCTGTTATGTTATACTTTTTTGTATTTAGATTTATCAATTAGCTTTATAAACGCAATCGTCGCGAATAGCTGAAAAATTCTGATGGGACGTAAAACATGATTACAACATTTTATAAAACGACATTATTTGCTGAAAGTGTGTTTTAATTATATTAGAGGTGCATTTGTTTTACACAATTATTATAAACCAATGTTTAATGTCGGATTGTAAGTTAACTGTGCGGTAGTTTGGTATAATTATTTGTTAAATATGTAATATTGACACTGACGGTACTTGAAACACCCCCGCAATATAAGGAGTTTAATCATAATTATTCCTTTAATATATGTTAACATTTTTATAGATTATGTCTTTGCATATGGTTACTGTTTTAACATGTAACTAAGGTAAATTTTTAATAATTATATTCTTGTTTTTTTTTATTTGCCTGCTTTATGCAATTGGTTACTGATCGGGAGGTAAACACCATCTCTGGCTCTTAATCTTGGTCAATTATTACAAAAATGTACAAATATCTTCATAAGTTCCGATATTCAAAACGGTAACATGGAGCAAGTTAATAAAGATGAAGAGTTTTTTTTAATTGTTAGAGATAGAAAGGGCAGAAAATCTGTCATCAAACGCTTTAAAAACATCCTATAAAGATAAAAGAAGCTGTACGAAATCTACATTGTAAAACGTTGATGATGTGAAAACTCTCATAGACTTTTAACTTTTAATCAAAGTTGGCATCTAAACATTATAATCGTCTTGCTGCTTCCAATGATACTAGAACTCGATATTATAGCAAATTTCATGAGTCACGATATTAATGTTCATTGGGAGTATTACCATTTAAATTATCTAAATAACTGCTACTGATGGAGAAAGGCGGGCAAGGCCCCAAAGCAGGAGATTACTTTAACAACATCAGTTTAGCTAAACTAAATTAAAAAGTTAAGGTAAGATAGTTTGAGATTCATAGTTTTTGTCCAAACCTTATAGTATTGAACTTTTTTTCTGACAAGGAAAACTGAAATAAATAAGAATATTCATTTACGAATATGTTCAATGTTTATCTGTATAAAAGTTCTGTACATGTACTTTTTAATCTAACCAAAGTAACCATTTCACTTTATAAAGTACTTTCATTTGTTAAGTACATTAATTTACGATTCAATGCAAGAGTCCACTGAAAAATATCGCTTTTTAAATTAAGCATTTTATAACAAATGTAGACAATATTTATAGGTTTAACCAATTTGAATTAAAAAGTGCCCGGGAAATGCAATTAGAAATTTGTGGGTTTTTTTTATTTTGGTTTTAATTGAAACAATAAGAATAAAATATGCTATGTAGAGAAACGTATATCTTTTTACTTTAGATTAATCTTGCATTTTATGAAGATTTCGAGAGTTCAAATTTTGAATGTGAATCTGAAATGGAGAAACACTGAGAAGAACCCCAGGAAATTGTCTGGAAAATATTTAATTTTATGTTTTTTAATGTAGTTTTTTTTAAAATTTAAAGCTATCATGATTTTCAGCATGAAAGTTTGCTTTTTTTGTTCTGAAAGGTAGCAAATTTTATCTATTTGCTTTTAAATTTAATTTAAATTTAAACAAAAAAATGAACATGTAAATAATTGATGCCATGTTATCACTGCATAATTTATGAAACATATCTATGCTTTTGATGTAACAGTTACCATAATTTGCAGGATTAAAAGTCAAGAGGATAGTAAAGAGATAAAAATAAAGATATTGGACATCGGTTAAGAATTCTGTATACAGACATTTATGGAGACAAATAGAGTTAGCAAAGTTGTCAGAAAAGCGTAACATTGAAAATTGCAAAGACAGAGAACCAGTTTTGCGGAACAGAAATTGGCAAACTTTATAGAGATTTCTGTAGCTAGGAACGTGAGCACAGCTAGTTTAATAAATAACAGCATATCTATATGTATAAACTATTGTCAAAATTTTTATCACTGGTATTGTTGGTGATTAATATACCACTTTTTAAGACATGAAAGACAATGGTTAATGTTTACCTATAAACTACATCATGTATATTTTGTCCTCCTTTAATAAGTTTTTATCCCACCTGACCAAAAGGTCACGCGAGCTCATGGCAAGACGCAGCGTGTGTATTTTAGTGCATGTGTATAAGTCGTTAACACCTATTTTCAACTTCTCCTCTGAAACTACTGGACAGATTTCAATGTACCTTTTTCAGAAGCATATATGGACTGGTGCAAATAAGATTTGTTCATGATGTTGCCATGGCTACTAAAACCAGGTAAAGATTACCTATGGGTGAAAATTCTTTAAAAATGTTCTTCTTTAAAACCAAGAATTGGAGAAAAAAACTGATGTGGCATCTCTAGGGTGTTAAGTTTAAAGTTTGTTAATTTCATGAAATTTGGTGGAAAAAATAGGTTATGAGCTTTTGCGTTAAAATTTTATAAAAATTTGAAATTATCTTTAAAAGGCTATATTTTGATTAAATGAAAAGATAATGATATAATAAGATAAAATAATTTATCAGATTAAAAAAAAACAAAAAAAGTTTTTTTCGGGAGTAATTGCCCCGAATGCGTTATTTTTTATGAATTTTGAAGTTTTAGGCTTTACTTGAAAACTTTCATAGAAAGATAATAACAATAAATTGCAAAAATATGCAGCATGACAAGATGTAACAAAGTAGAAAGATTTGTAACTATATGTTGATCAATGTTATAGTTATATATAATCTTTATTGCCTTCTCACGGGAGAGTAGGTGGAAATGAAAGTGAGAATAAGATATTTACATAAAAAAAGAAAGAATAAATACTATATACATAATTGATAGTGATTATATAAATGATGTGTTGTGATGCAATTGTACAGATAGAGTTGAACAAGAAGAAGAGTTTGAACAGGACAGAAATGAATACCTAGTGAGTGTGTGTAATAATCGTGTACTTTGTGTGTGTGTGTGTGTGTGTGTGTGTGGCTATGTTTGCATGTGCAACAGATGTATACTTTCATTGAGTATTTAAGCGCTGTAGATTACCCAGCAGCAACAGTAAGCTTTTTTCCTGTCTATTCAGTAGTTGCATATAAGTCTATATTTTTAAACAATTTAACAGAAACTTGCAATTGGTGGTTTCAAAAGTTAACACACTGGTCAAAGTTTGGAAAATGTTCTGTTAAATGTCCTATCATTCCCCCAAGTATAGTGTTTTCCTGCAGAATTTCACTCAAGCTGTCAATGTATGTAAACACATGAACTCCAAACACATCAATGATATTCACACTATTCTGGTAACGAGTTTTATTTACTTCCACATTACTGCAACGAACTATGTCAACATTTACTGCATGACAGTGTTCACAGTGCTTGTTTTTAATCAGGTGTGCCTATCACGCCCATTGGGCATCTTACTATTACCATTGCTCTAAGGTAACAATAACACGGTAACTTTCTTATAAAATCCTTGAAAGTCTGTCTGGATAAATGATTTGGTGACACCATATTGTGATAAAGTTACATAATAACAGATTAGCTTTGTATGATAATGTAATAAGGAATTCGAATAACACTGTAATATATTACATGTAAGTTTAAACCTCTTATGTGCTTTTTTGTTTATTTTTTCAATTATAATTAAGTCAAACTTAGATCAGTTTTAAGCATGACCAAGATTTTTATCCTGCTTACCAAAGATCAGTGATTTACTCCATACCAGAAAAGTTTTCCTTGAAAAAATTTAAATAACCCATTCTTCCTATCTGCCAACCTCCACTTTACAATCAGCTATCAGCTATTGTCCCAGATAAAAGTTTAGAATAAAGTAAGCATTATATTCTAGAAACATTGTAGATCAATATGTTGGTAAAACAAAGAACCAAAATTTGCTGAGCCATCTGTAATAATTTTCAGTTTTGACATATTTTATTCATCATACTTAAATATGGGTTTACCAAAAATTTCATAAAAGTCCATCCACAAATAAGGAGGATATCGGTAATTTTCTATTACATTGTTCCAAATATTCAAATTGACAAGGTTGATGTTGAGACTCCCCAGAAGTGAGGACCAAGCAGCAACATTACACCATAAAATATTATTTACCAACTACTAAAACAAGATAAATCAAAACTGTAGTTTAACATCCTTAGATTATTTACGATTAAATTATTAGGTGAAGTGTAATTTGCATCCAATAGACACCTATGGTAATAAAATCCATTTGTTTATTTAACATATTCCTTAAATTAAGGCCCATTCCTGTAATCAACAGGATGCAACTTAAAATTTGCAAAATTGATTTACAGGTTTATAGAGTTATTTTCTTACTCTTAACTAATATACAAAGACACAACTTCCAGAAGTGAGATTTAAATCAAAGAATTTCATTTGGAAAATGTTATTTGTCACAAGTAAGGATTTTTACCTGAAAATATTATTTATTTCTCCATTTCTCTTAGATTTTCATGCCAATTAATAAATAATAATAAATTTATATGAAATATACCATCCAGTCCAAATTTAAACACTGACAGACATATGTATTGATCCAATTAAATCATTTGATTTCATTAGTATTGAATTTCCATTTTCTTGGGCACATATTTTATGTGATGTTTTTATAAATCCATCCTTTTACTATCACAAAAAATTTAAAAATGAATATATATACATATTTATATAAAATTCAAAAAGTGTTATATGACATTATCATTTTTCATATTATTTCATTATTATTATCATCTCATTTCTCATTCTGAAAACCGTGGCATTACAATTTAAACAATAACTTTTTTGTAAATTAATATGAGATAGAATATCCTTCATTTGTTGTGTTTGTATTACCCCCAGCTCTTAATTGGCAGTTGAACAGTTAAAAAAAGACTATGTAACAAACTTGGATTGTGTGAACATCTGCCAATAAGCAAAAAAATATAATGCCTCTAGATTGCTTTACAATTATCTTTAAGTCATTTAACTGTAACTACAATTAAACATTGCACATAAGAGATGTAGTTTTCACTGGGGGTGACATTGTTATTTTTTATTTGAAGTTGGTGACACAGTTAGCCCATATGCAGTGGGTAGTTTGTTCAGTTCAATTTGATAACAGTTCATTTTTTAATGTTGAAAATATAATCAGTGTTTGTTAATTTGATAAGTAAATACTAATTATGTATTTTTGTAATAGCTAGGAAACCAAACAAAATTCCTGAGTAGGTTGGGACTTGACTCAAATTTTATTAGATTCATTCATTTGTGATTCAAATAAATACAGCTATATGCCAAATTCATTAATTATAAGAGTGTCTACTGCTTCCCCAAATAATAAAGAACATAATTAGGTGCATGTCAGAGTCGTTACTTTCCTCTACATGCGTCACTATATCATCATTATTACCACTGCCCATTATGTTAGATACTACTTCTAATACTGCCATGAGGTTAGACAAAGATAACTCAAAACAAGACGATTCACTTTGTGATCAAGGGAAGGTTAAAATATTTGGATTTCTAAACTGCTTTAACATTATTAATTCTGTCACCAATTTACAGTTGATTGTGAAACTGACTCTGTTTATTTGTTTCATAGTATACACATACACATATTTTTATGAGTAATTATGAAATCACTATGCTTTATTGGAAAATTCAAATGTTGCACATAAACACTGACACAAAAATATTTTTCTCTTAAGTTTATTCAATTAAACATTAACAAAAACATTGAGGACTAAACATGTGCATAAAATAAAATGATATACAGCATTAAAAATTGAAGTCGATGAGCAACCTAGATTTGGTAACAGGCACTGATTTAAAACCATTGCTTTTGCAGATCATATTTTTTTTCAAATTGGTCCATTGTGGAAATAAAGGCCATGCTACAAATAACTTTTGAATCCACATGAACCAATAACAAATCTGACCTGGTTTTGAATGAAATAAATACCTTAGTTTAACATGTTAATAAATAAAAAAAAAAAAAAAAAAAAAAAAAAAAAACATCATAGATATGATGTAAAATATCATGTTAAAGAAATATATTGCATTACATTTTACAGAGGACTTACATATTTACTTGCTCAAGTATTTATTATGACTAACATTTGTTTAAAATGTGCTATAGAAAAAGAAATTGTGGCAAAACTAACTATAAAAAACATCAAAGATCTTTTCCATTTTTTTGTGACATGTTACATAATAATTATAACCCATCCCTGTATTGTATACCTACTTCATATCCTAGGAAGTAGATAATTTTCAACATAAAAATTAGCTAAGGATTGACTTAATGACATAAATTTTTCTGTTGTTCTGTTGTTGAGGAAGTTTGACAGTTTGGCTTGCAAAAAGTATGTGGTTTTTCTAAATACTCAAGTTTCCACGACCATCTCTTAATTGACCTGCTCATTAGAATGAAAAAGAACTGACTGAGACATAAACTCCATTCAATATAAAAAAAAACGAAACAGGTGGTCTTTAAATTTCTTGTAACTTTTGAGATAAAAATTTATAATTTTCATAGAAAATACAGTTAATCTTGAAGTTTATTGACCAAGTGACTATATAATGTTAATGTATTGCATTTAGATGTAGTTGTATTTTAATATTATTTGTACTAGAGAATAATCCTTAAATATTATTACAATTAATATCATTACAGTTTTTTTAGATTGAATTTATGAATGAAAACAAGAGGCCCATGGGCCTTAACGCTCACCTGAAGATATGTCCAATATTGTTTGCAAAGTGCAATAGATAATATATTAAGTACAGAAACTTTAAAAGTTTTCTCAAGTTAAGAACTCCCACAAAACTTAATCAGAAATATATCCACTCACTTTTCATTTATAAGTAGCTTATATAATACGCATGAAGTAACTGTAATGTAATGAATAATTTCAAAATCATTAATCAATTTCAGTATACTTATGCAGCTATGTCCTTGACCTTTGAACATATATGAACTTGAACCATTTATGATTGTCATGTCAATACCTACAATATTCTAATATACATGCCTATGCATGAAATTAATAGCTTTCAAGATAATGAATACTTTTAGTATTCCTATGTTGATATGACCTTGACCTTTCAATATATGACCTTGAACCATATACCAAAATGATCAATGTTGCAAAACCTACAATATTCTAATATACATGACTATACAAAAAGTTCATAGTTTTCAAGATAATTAGCAATTTAAGTCTTCTTTTGCAGCTGTGACCTTGACCTTTCAATATATGACCTTGAACCATATATCAAAATGATTGTTATGTCAATACCTACAATATTCTTATATACATGCCTATACAGAAAGTTAATAGTTTTCAAGATAATTAGCAGTTTAAGTCTTCTTCTGCAGCTGTGACCTTGACCTTTCAACATATGACCTTGAACCATATATCAAAGTGATTGACATGTCAATACCTACAATATTCTAATAAACATGCCTATACAAAAAGTTAAGAGTTTTCAAGATAATTAGCAATTTAAGTCTTCTTTTGCAGCTGTGACCTTGACCTTTCAATATATGACCTTGAACTATATATCAAAGTGATTGTCATGTCAAGACCTACAATATTCTAATATACATGACTATACAAAAAGTTCATAGTTTTCAAGATAATTAGCAATTTAAGTCTTCTTCTGCAGCTGTGACCTTGACCTTTCAATATATGACCTTGAACCATATATCAAAATGATCGTTGTTGCAATACCTACAATATTCTAATATACATGACTATACAAAAAGTTAACAGTTTTCAAGATAATTAGCAATTTAAGTCTTCTTCTGCAGCTGTGACCTTGACCTTTCAACATATGACCTTGAACCATATATCAAAGTGATTGACATGTCAATACCTACAATATTCTAATAAACATGCCTATACAAAAAGTTAAGAGTTTTCAAGATAATTAGCAATTTAAGTCTTCTTTTGCAGCTGTGACCTTGACCTTTCAATATATGACCTTGAACTATATATCAAAGTGATTGTCATGTCAAGACCTACAATATTCTAATATACATGCCTATACAAAAAGTTCATAGTTTTCAAGATAATTAGCAATTTAAGTCTTCTTTTGCAGCTGTGACCTTGACCTTTCAATATATGACCTTGAACCATATATCAAAATGATCGTTGTTGCAATACCTACAATATTCTAATATACATGACTATACAAAAAGTTAACAGTTTTCAAGATAATTAGCAATTTAAGTCTTCTTTTGCAGCTTTGACCTTGACCTTTCAATATATGACCTTGAACCATATATCAAAGTGATTGACATGTCAATACCTACAATATTCTAATATATATGCCTATACAAAAAGTTAATAGTTTTCAAGATAATTAGCAATTTAAGTCTTCTTCTGCAGCTGTGACCTTGACCTTTCAATATATGACCTTGAACCATATATCAAAATGATCGTCATGTCAATACCTACAATATTCTAATATATATGCCTATACAAAAAGTTAATAGTTTTCAAGATAATTAGCAATTTATGTCTTCTTCTGCAGCTGTGACCTTGACCTTTCAATATATGACCTTGAACCATATATCAAAATGATCGTCATGTCAATACCTACAATATTCTAATATACATGCCTATACAAAAAGTTAATAGTTTTCAAGATAATTAGCAATTTAAGTCTTCTTTTGCAGCTGTGACCCTGACCTATCAACATTTGACCTTGAACCATATATCAAAATGATCGTCATGTCAATACCTGCAATATTCAAATATATATGCCTATACAAAAAGTTGATAGTTTTCAAGATATAGTGATAAATATGTAGTTTTTAGCAATTTCCCCACTCAGTGCCTTATAATTTCCCCATTTTGAGCCCCATGGCTACCATTTGTGCAAATCTGAAAATAGATGACCTAAGGATGTTATAAATGAAATAACTAAGGTATATCTCTTGTAGATTCAGAGAAGAAGATTTTTAAAGTTTTTCACTATTTCCCCCCTTGTGGGGCCCCAAGGGGACATAACTCCTTCATTTGTGCAAATCTGAAAGGGCTTCACCCAGGCATGATGGTTACCAAGTTTCATTAAATTTGGCCCGGTGGTTTTGGAGGAGAAGATTAAAATGTAAAAAGTTTACGCACGACAGACGACGGACGACGGACGACGCACGACGCACGACGGACGGAGATGGATAGCAATAGCTCATCTGAGCTTTCACCTCAGGTGAGCTAACTAGGATTCAATATCTGTTGAATAATAATTAAACAAATTTCATAATACAAATGAAATTAAGCATTAATGTTGAGACAGTCACATAAATAATCCTGACTGAATAGTAAGGTGTAAAGGAATGAGCAACTGTTGGACTCTGTTACAGTCAAAGGTTTCAACATGATAAGTTTGAAAGGTTTTACATATTCGATTATCTTGGACTGCAAGAATATTTCAATTTAGACCATAATCTTGTACTGTAAACAACAGAAATACATAAATTATAGTCAATTATAATCATTCATTAAGTTAGACAAGAGGCCCAATAGGGCCTGTGATGCTCAACTGGCTGCATATGTAAGACAATGTCTGTTTTTGATTGTAATGCTGTTTAACGTTCAACTCAAGAATATTTCACTTATACGGAGACCGTCAGTTTTGGAAATGGTGGGGGACACTGGAGTATCAGAGAAAACCACGACCAAGCAGCAAGTTAACTGACAAACTGGGATTTAAGCGCAATGTCAGGGGTGAGAGGTGCTGTGATCTGTAACATCGATGCTTAAGACTACTTGGCCACTGTGGCCCCTGTAAGACATGTGATGTGGTTACCATAATTCGTTCATCAGCTAAAGATGGCAAATAAATTGAGCTTATGACCATTTTTGCTTCAATGAAGCCTACTTTGCAACACACAAATGCAGGCATGCTTCGCTATGCCTTAAACTCAACTAGGTTTAGCCAGTTGAGCTTAGAATGGATCCACAATGGCTATTTTTGTTTTTGTTTTTTTGTTTTTTATATCTAGTGACGACGGGCATCTTGGACTGGTTCAAACTTTTTTCAGGCCGATGTAGGAACCTTCCAAATGAAATATTTAAAATTTGAGCTCAATTGGTGGAAAAAAGGATCCACAATGGCCATTTTTTGTTTGTTTTTTTTCTATTTTTAGTTACGACGGCAATCTTGGATGTCAGGCGGGGTTGCCTAGAACAACCTTTAGTCAGGCCGTTGTAGGGACCTTCCACACAAAATTTCATTCCAATTGGCCCAGTGGTTTCAGAGGAGAAGATTTTAAAAAGATTTCGCTAAATATTACACCTAATATGCATAATTCTTGAAATCAGGTCAACAAAAAATTTCCCACAAAAACCGGTCAAATAAGTTGAATCCCTCACGATATACTTTGTATATTTTAAGTTTGAGCTTAATTGGTTGAAAAATGGATCCACAATGGCCATTTAAGTGTTTTTTCTATTTATAGTAACAGCGGCCATCTTGGATGTTGGGCTGGGTTGTCTGGTACATACTTTTGTCTACTCCACTTAGGGACCTTCCACACCAAATATGGATCCAGTTGTTTCAGAGAAAAAGATTTTCAACAAATTGATTAAATATTACATCTCATTTGCATAATTCGTAAAAATCGTGTCAACGAAAAAATTTCTCAGAAAAACCCGGTATATATGTTAAATGCCCTGCTACTACTCTCTACATTTCAAATTTGAACAAAAATGGTTAAAAAATTAATTAACAATGGCTATTTATGTGTTTTTGCTATTTATAGTAACAGCGGCCATCTTGGATGTCGGGCGTGGTCGTCTGGTACAAACTTTAGTCTACCCCACATAGGGAACTTCCACACCAAATATGGTTCTAGTTCGCCCAGTGGTTTCAGAGGAGAAAATTTTCGAAGAAATGATTAAATATTACACCTCATTTCCATAATTCGTAAAAAATCGGATCAATGAAAAATTTCTCAGAAAAACCCGTTCCATATGTTGAATGCCCCGCTATCTACTCTCTACATTTCAAATTTGAACAAAAACGATTATAAAATGACTCAACAATGGCTATTTATGTGTTTTTGCTATTTATAGTAACAGCGGCCATCTTGGATGTCGTGCGGGGTCGCCTGGTACAAACTTTAGTCTACTCCACCTAAGGACCTTGCACACCGCATTTGGTACCAATTGGCCCAGTGGTTTCAGAGGAAAAGATTAAAGTTCACGCACGCACAAACGCATGGACGCACGCAAAACCATGCCATAAGCTCAGCTGGCTATAGCCAGTTGAGCTAAAAACAAGAGCTGCCAGGAGACAACAATGATTGCTTGCATCACAACATACAATTATTCATAGTATCTAAAAGGTCAAAGGAGTGAATCAAAGTAAGGAAACATTGTTTCAAGTTATGCTTATATAGCTTGCAATTTTTTCACAAAAACCTATTCCTAGACCCAATTAATTTAATCATTGTGCTAATATTTTAAACAAGAGGCCCATGGGCCTTAATGCTCACATGGTGATATTTCCAAAATTGTTTTCAAAGTGCAATAGACAATATATTAATTACAGAATACAGAAACTTTCCAAGTTTTCTCAAGTTTAGAACTGCCACAATAAAAAATATCTAGTCTCATTTCATTCATAAGTATCTAATCTGCATTTTTTAAATCATTAACCTTATCAGTATACTTATGCAGCTATTTCCTTGACCTTTGAACCTATGACCTTAAGCCATATATCAAAATGATTGTCATTTCAATATCTACAATATTCTTATATACATGCCTATACAAAAAGTTAACAGTTTTCAAGCTAATTTAAAATTTTAGTATTTTCAAGCAAATAATATTATTTCAGGGGCAACAACTCCTACATGACTTTACATATTGTTCAGAAACTTTGTAACTTGTTAGATTTCATCATTCTGACCATTCTGCAATGTATTGCTGTAAAGTATCTTGTTAGTTGCAAGAAATAGCTTAAAACTGCAAAAATCACAAACTAGGTCATGACCTTGACCTTTGACCGTGACCAATTTTGAAGGTCATTTCAAGAAAATAACAAAACTTCAAACCCTATGTCAATATCTGTTGAAATAGTCATTTTATAATCATTTGAAACTATTTTACAATTTTTTCAAAGTTAAATGCAAAAACCTATTTTTAGCTGAATTTCATGATTTGTACAAACTATATACTTAAGACTCTAGAGAAGCGGAAAATCAAATTGGTTTTTGTCTAGCACTTGGTTTCAGAGATGAAAATTTTTAAAGTTTTTTTCAAATGTAGGTCACGGTGACCTACTTTTTATAGCTACTACAACCAAAAGTACAAATTTGAAAAGTGCCCTCCCAATAACCCTTCAAGTAAAGTTTGACCAATATTGGCCAGGTAGTTTCTGAAAAGATGTTGAAAATGTGAGTTACAGATGTACACACGCACTCACACACATGTACACACAGACATACTGACATATGCTGCACAATGCCATAAGCTCACATGGCCTATAGGCAAGGTGAGCTAAAAATGATGATGATGATAATGATTATTATTATTATTGCTGCTGTTATTGCTGCTGATGATAATGATTATGATGATGAGGATTATGTTTTCATCATCATTAATGATAACAGCAGCAGAAATCATCATCATCATCAATAGCAGGAGTGGTTTTATAAATATCTTTATGTTTTTTGGGAACAGTCCATACAAAATGAATGGTTACATACCAACTTTTAAAAGCTTTAATAATGACAAACAAAAACTTTAATCATCAGCCTCTGTAACTGAATCACATATCCTTTATGAATTGAAGATATCATATCAACATTAAAAAACTTGAACATAAAACCCCTATGTGACTGTTGACCTTGACGTATGGCCTTCAGTGTCTGTAACTTTATCACAAATCCTTGGTTTTAGAAATCATCTACACCAAGTGATAATTCTTTACTCATAACATGAAAACTTCAACATTAAAAAACTTAACATAAAACTTTAACAATGTGACAGTTTGACCTTGACTTTTAGCTTCTGCAACTTTATCATACATCCTTAATGGCTAAATTATCATCTGCACCAAGTATGTGATAAATCTTTACTCATTACATCAAAAACTTCAACATTATTTAACATAAAACTTCAAGGTATGACATAAGCTCTCTGCACTTATTACATTTAAGTAAAAATTCAATAAAAAATAAAAAATTCATAAGAATTAAAATAAAAGCTTAAAGTTAAATGTTATCTTAAAAGATATAATATCAAACCTCATCTAATGCTTAATCTTTCACTTATTTTCTTTGGAACCATCAATACAGGATAGGCCCCATAGCAAACAAACACAAAGGCTTGGTTACACTTAATTGGTCCTGTAATATAAGTACTAACAGAGAAACAGATTCTTGTCTTTTTTAGGTCCAAAACAACTAAAGCAAAAAACAGATTATAAAGTTAAAAGCTCAAATTCAATTTACATCAACATCTTTATTTAATGTGACCATAATTACATTAATTTTTATCTAAGAATACCTTAATTTTTTCAAAATATTTTGATAAAAAAGATTTTTGAAATAAAATAAACATTCAAAAATTCACAAGTTACATACATTGTATATTAAAAAAATACATCTTGTATCTTGTGCAAAGCACTTAAATGATATTTGTCAGAATTTTAAAAATATGGGGATAAATCAGTTTTGTAACACCAAATAATAGATTTAAAACAATGGCCAAATAGCAAATTGGTAACTGAAATTTAGATAATCCATGGCAACCAAAAATTTTGAATTTTTATCTACATACAATACAAAAAAAAAAAAAAAAAAAAAAAACACACACACACACACACACACACACACACACACTATAAGATGATTGCATCAAATTGTGTAATAACCAATTAAAAGTTAATGTTGCATTAAACTGAAACAATCAAAAACTTTTTCGATTGATACACAATAGACATTCAAGTACAATGCAATGCATTGAAACAGCTCAGATCAAAAGGCATCAGCCAACATTCTTTATTTAATAACTTACCTCTGTAATATGAATATGTTATCTACATCAAGTGAAGTCACCTCTGCTATACACGAGCATATATAATCAACATCTAGTAAAGTCAGCTCTGCTATACATGAGCATATATAATCAACATCTATTGAAAGCAACTGTACTATATCTGAACATATATAATCAACATCTAGTGAAGTCACCTCTGCTATTCATGAGCATATATAATCAACATCTAGTGAAGTCACCTCTGCAATACATGAGCATATATAATCAACATCTAATGAGGTCACCTGTACTATATCTGAACATATATAATCAACATCTTGTGAAGTCACCTCTGCCACACATGATGAAATATAATAAACATCTAGTGAAGTCATCTCTGCTATACCTGAGCATATATGATCAACAACTAGTGAAGTTACCTCTGCTATACACAACATATATGATCAACATCTAGTGAAGTCACCTGTCCTATATCTGAACATATATAATCAACATCTAGTGAAGTGACCTCTGCCATACATGAGGTTATATAATCAACATCTAGTGAAGTCACCTCTGCCATACATGAAGTTATAAATCAACATCTGGTGAAGTCACCTGTACTATATCTGAACATATATAGTCAACATCTAGTGAAGTCAAACCTGCCATACATAAGCATATATAATCAACATCTAGTAAAGTCAGCTGTACTATATCTGAACATATATAATCAACATCTAGTGAAGTCACCTCTGCTATACATGAGCATATATAATCAACATCTAGTGAAGTCACCTCTGTCATACACAACATATATGATCAACATCTAGTGAAGTCACCTGTACTATATCTGAACATATATAATCAACATCTAGTGAAGTCAACTCTGCTATACAGGAGGATATATAATCAACATCTAGTGAAATCACCTCTGCTATACAATAGCATATATAATCAACATCTAGTGAAGTCACCTGTACTATATCTGAACATATATAATCAATATCTAGTGAAGTCACCTCTGCCATACATGAGGTTATAAAATTAACATCTAGTAAAGTTACCTCTGCTATACATGAGGATATATAATCAACATCTAGTGGAGTCACCTCTCCTATACATGAGCATATATGAATAACATCCAGTGAAGTCACCTCTGCTACAAGTGAGCATATATAACCAACATCTAGTGAAGTCACCTCTACTATATGTGTGCATATATAATCAACATCTAGTGAAGTCACCTCTGCTATACATACGCATTAATAATCAACATCTAGTGAAGTCACCTGTACTATATCTGAACAAATATAATCAACAGCTTCTGAAGTCACCTCTGCCATAGATGAGGTTATAAAATCAACATCTAGTGAAGTCACCTCTGCTATACATGAGCATACATAATCAACATCTAGTGAAGTCACCTCTGCTATACACAAGCATATATAATCAACATCTAGTGAAGTCACCTCTACTATATCTGAGGATATATGATCAACATCTGGTGAAGTCACCTCTACTATATCTGAGGATATATGATCAATATCTGGTGAAGTCACCTCTGTTATAAACGAGCATATATGATCAACATCTAGTGAAGTTACCTCTACTATATATGAGTATATATAATCAACATCTAGTGAAGTCACCTCTGCTATATCTCAGCATATATAATCAACATCTAGTGAAGTCACCTCTGCAATACAACAGCATATATTATCAACATCTAGTGAAGTCACCCCTACTGTATGTGAGCATATATAATCAATATCTATTGAAGTCACCTCTGCTATACAATAGGATATGTAATCAACATCTAGTGAAGTCATCTCTGTTATATATAAGCATAGATAATCAACATCTAGTGAAGTCACCTCTACTATATATGAGCATATATAATCAACATCTAGTGAAGTTACGTTTGCCATACATGAGGTTATAAAATCAACATCTAGTAAAGTCACCTCTGCTAAACATGAGGATATATAATCAACATCTAGTGAAGTCATCTGTACTATATGCAAGCATATATAATCAACATCTAGTAAAGTCACCTCTGCTATATGTGAGCATATATAATCAACATCTAGTGAAGTCACCTCTGCTATATCTCAGCATATATAATCAACATCTAGTGAAGTCACCTCTGCAATACAACAGCATATATTATCAACATCTAGTTAAGTCACCCCTACTGTATGTGAGCATATATAATCAATATCTTTTGAAGTCACCTCTGCTATACAATAGGATATGTAATCAACATCTAGTGAAGTCACCTCTGCTTTACATGAGCATATATAAATAACATCTAGTGAAGTCACCTCAGCTACATGTGAGCATTTATAATCAACATCTAGTGAAGTCACCTCTGTCACACATCAAAATAGATAATCAACATCTAGTGAAGTCACCTGTACTATATCTCAGCATATATAATCAACATCTAGTGAAGTCACCTCTGTCAAACATCAGGATATATAATCAACATCTAGTGAAGTCATCCCTGCTATACATGAGCATATATAATCAACATCTAGTGAAGTTACGTTTGCCATATATGAGGTTATAAAATCAACATCTAGTAAAGTCACCTCTGCTATACATGAGGATATATAATCAACATCTAGTGAAGTCACCTCTGCTATACATGAGCATATATAATCAACATCTAGTGAAGTCACCTCTGCTATACATGAGCATATATAAACAACATCTAGTGAAGTCATCTGTACTATATGCAAGCATATATAATCAACATCTAGTGAAGTCACCTCTGCTATACATAAGCATATATAATCAACATGTAGTGAAGTTAGCTGTACTATATCTGAACATATATAATCAACATCTAGTGAAGTCGCCTCTGCTATACATGAGCATATATAAATAACATCCAGTGAAGTCACCTCTGCTACAAGTGAGCATATATAACTAACTTCTAGTGAAGTCACCTCTACTTTATGTGTGCATATATAATCAACATCTACGGAAGTCACCTCTGCTATATCTCAGAATATATAATCAACATCTAGTGAAGTCACCCCTGCTATATGTGAGCATATATAATCAACATCTAGTGAAGTCACCTCTGCTATATGTGAGCATATATAATCAACATCTAGTGAAGTCACCCCTGCTATATCTCAGCATATATAATCAACATCTAGTGAAGTCACCTCTTATATATGTGAGCATATATAATCAACATCTAATGAAGTCACATCTGCCATACATGAGGATATATAATCAACATCTAGTGAAGTCACCTCTGCCATGCATGAGGTTATACAATCAACATCTAGCGAAGTCACTTCTGCCATACATGAGCATATATAATCAACATCTAGTGAAGTCATCTCTGTTATATCTCAGCATATATAATCAACATCTAGTGAAGTCACCTCTGTCACACATCAGGATATATAATCAACATCTAGTGAAGTCATCCCTGCTATACATGAGCATATATAATCAACATGTATTGAAGTTACGTTTGCCATACATGAGGTTATAAAATCAACATCTAGTGAAGTCACCTCTGCTATACATGAGGATATATAATCAACATCTAGTGAAGTCATCTGTACTATATGCAAGCATATATAATCAACATCTAGTGAAGTCACCTCTGCTATATGTGAGCATATATAATCAACATCTAGTGAAGTCACCTCTACTATATACGAGCATATATAATAAACATCCAGTGAAGTCACCAATGCTATATCTCAGCATATATAATCAACATCTAGTGAAGTCACCTCTGCTATATCTCAGAATATATAATCAACATCTTGTGAAGTCACCCCTGCTATACATGAGCATATATAATCAACATCTAGTGAAGTCACCTGTACTATATCTGAACATATATAATCAACATCTAGTGAAGTCACCTCTGCCATATATAACGTTATAAAATAAACATATAGTGAAGTCAGCTCTGCTATACATAAGGATATATTAACAACATCTATTGAAGTATATATGAGCATATATAATCAACATCTAGTGAAGTCACCTCTGCTATATGTGAGCATATATAATCAACATCTAGTGAAGTCACCTTTGCTATATGTGAGCATATATAATCAACATCTAGTGAAGTCACCTCTGCTATATCTCAGCATATATAATCAACATCTAGTGAAGTCACCTGTTATATATGTGAGTATATATAATCAACATCTAGTGAAGTCATCCCTGCTATACATGAGCATATATAATCAACATGTATTGAAGTTACGTTTGCCATACATGAGGTTATAAAATCAACATCTAGTGAAGTCACCTCTGCTATACATGAGGATATATAATCAACATCTAGTGAAGTCATCTGTACTATATGCAAGCATATATAATCAACATCTAGTGAAGTCACCTCTGCTATATGTGAGCATATATAATCAACATCTAGTGAAGTCACCTCTACTATATACGAGCATATATAATAAACATCCAGTGAAGTCACCAATGCTATATCTCAGCATATATAATCAACATCTAGTGAAGTCACCTCTGCTATATCTCAGAATATATAATCAACATCTTGTGAAGTCACCCCTGCTATACATGAGCATATATAATCAACATCTAGTGAAGTCACCTGTACTATATCTGAACATATATAATCAACATCTAGTGAAGTCACCTCTGCCATATATAACGTTATAAAATAAACATATAGTGAAGTCAGCTCTGCTATACATAAGGATATATTAACAACATCTATTGAAGTATATATGAGCATATATAATCAACATCTAGTGAAGTCACCTCTGCTATATGTGAGCATATATAATCAACATCTAGTGAAGTCACCTTTGCTATATGTGAGCATATATAATCAACATCTAGTGAAGTCACCTCTGCTATATCTCAGCATATATAATCAACATCTAGTGAAGTCACCTGTTATATATGTGAGTATATATAATCAACATCTAATGAAGTCACATCTGCCATACATGAGGATATATAATCAACATCTAGTGAAGTCACCTCTGCTATACATGAGCATATATAATCAACATCTAGTGAAGTCACCCCTGCTATACATCAGCATATATAATCAACATGTAGTGAAGTTAGCTGTACTATATCTTAACATATATAATCAACATCTAGTGAAGTCACCTCTGCTTTACATGAGCATATATAAATAACATCCAGTGAAGTAACCTCTGCTACAAGTGAGCATATATAACCAACATCTAGTGAAGTCACCTCTGCTATACATGAGGATATATAATCAACATCTAGTGAAGTCACCTCTGCTATACATGAGCATATATAAGCAACATCTAGTGAAGTTACCTCTGCTATATATGAGCATATATAAACAACATCTAGTGAAGTCATCTGTACTATATGCAAGCATATATAATCAACATCTAGTGAAGTCACCTCTGCTATATGTGAGCATATATAATCAACATCTAGTGAAGTCACCTCTGCTATATTTCAGCATATATAATCAAAATCTAGTGAAGTCACCTCTGCAATACAACAGCATATATTATCAACATCTAGTGAAGTCACCTCTACTATATATGAGCATAGATAATCAACATCTAGTGAAGTCACCTCTACTATATCTGAACATATATAACCAACATCTAGTGAAGTCACCTCTGCTATACATGAGAATATATAATCAACATCTAGTGAAGTCAACTCTGCTATACATGAGCATATATAATCAACATCTAGTGAAGTCACATCTGCCATACATGAGGTTATATAATCAACATCTAGTGAAGTCACCTCTGCCATGCATGAGGTTATATAATCAACATCTAGCGAAGTCACTTCTGCCATACATGAGCATATATAATCAACATCTAGTGAAGTCATCTCTGTTATATCTCAGCATATATAATGAACATCTAGTGAAGTCACCTCTGTCACACATCAGGATATATAATCAACATCTAGTGAAGTCATCCCTGCTATACATGAGCATATATAATCAACATCTAGTGAAGTTACGTTTGCCATACATGAGGTTATAAAATCAACATCTAGTAAAGTCACCTCTGCTATACATGAGGATATATAATCAACATCTAGTGAAGTCATCTGTACTATATGCAAGCATATATAATCAACATTTAGTGAAGTCACCTCTGCTATATGTGAGCATATATAATCAACATCTAGTGAAGTCACCTCTGCTATATCTCAGCATATATAATCAACATCTAGTGAAGTCACCTCTGCAATACAACAGCATATATTATCAACATCTAGTGAAGTCACCCCTACTGTATGTGAGCATAGATAATCAACATCTAGTGAAGTCACCTCTACTATATCTGAACATATATAACCAACATCTAGTGAAGTCACCTCTGTCAAACATCAGGATATATAATCAACATCTAGTGAAGTCATCCCTGCTATACATGAGCATATATAATCAACATCTAGTGAAGTTACGTTTGCCATACATGAGGTTATAAAATCAACATCTAGTAAAGTCACCTCTGCTATACATGAGGATATATAATCAACATCTAGTGAAGTCACCTCTGCTATACATGAGCATATATAAACAACATCTAGTGAAGTCATCTGTACTATATGCAAGCATATATAATCAACATCTAGTGAAATCACCTCTGCTATACATAAGCATATATAATCAACATCTAGTGAAGTTAGCTGTACTATATCTGAACATATATAATCAACATCTAGTGAAGTCGCCTCTGCTATACATGAGCATATATAAATAACATCCAGTGAAGTCACCTCTGCTACAAGTGAGCATATATAACCAACATCTAGTGAAGTCACCTCTACTTTATGTGTGCATATATAATCAACATCTACGGAAGTCACCTCTGCTATATCTCAGAATATATAATCAACATCTAGTGAAGTCACCCCTGCTATACATGAGCATATATAATCAACATCTAGTGAAGTTAGCTGTACTATATCTGAACATATATAATCAACATCTAGTGAAGTCGCCTCTGCTATACATGAGCATATATAAATAACATCCAGTGAAGTCACCTCTGCTACAAGTGAGCATATATAACCAACATCTAGTGAAGTCACCTCTACTTTATGTGTGCATATATAATCAACATCTACGGAAGTCACCTCTGCTATATCTCAGAATATATAATCAACATCTAGTGAAGTCACCCCTGCTATACATGAGCATATATAATCAACATCTAGTGAAGTCACCTGTACTATATCTGAACATATATAATCAACATCTAGTGAAGTCACCTCTGCCATATATAACGTTATAAAATAAACATATAGTGAAGGATATATTAACAACATCTATTGAAGTATATATGAGCATATATAATCAACATCTAGTGAAGTCACCTCTGCTATATGTGAGCATATATAATCAACATCTAGTGAAGTCACCTTTGCTATATGTGAGCATATATAATCAACATCTAGTGAAGTCACCTCTGCTATATCTCAGCATATATAATCAACATCTAGTGAAGTCACCTCTTATATATGTGAGTATATATAATCAACATCTAATGAAGTCACATCTGCCATACATGAGGATATATAATCAACATCTAGTGAAGTCACCTCTGCTATACATGAGCATATATAATCAACATCTAGTGAAGTCACCCCTGCTATACATCAGCATATATAATCAACATGTAGTGAAGTTAGCTGTACTATATCTAAACATATATAATCAACATCTAGTGAAGTCACCTCTGCTTTACATGAGCATATATAAATAACATCCAGTGAAGTAACCTCTGCTACAAGTGAGCATATATAACCAACATCTAGTGAAGTCACCTCTGCTATACATGAGGATATATAATCAACATCTAGTGAAGTCACCTCTGCTATACATGAGCATATATAAGCAACATCTAGTGAAGTTACCTCTGCTATATATGAGCATATATAAACAACATCTAGTGAAGTCATCTGTACTATATGCAAGCATATATAATCAACATCTAGTCTAGTGAAGTCACATCTGCTATATGTGAGCATATATAATCAACATCTAGTGAAGTCACCTCTGCTATATTTCAGCATATATAATCAAAATCTAGTGAAGTCACCTCTGCAATACAACAGCATATATTATCAACATCTAGTGAAGTCACCTCTACTATATATGAGCATAGATAATCAACATCTAGTGAAGTCACCTCTACTATATCTGAACATATATAACCAACATCTAGTGAAGTCACCTCTGCTATACATGAGAATATATAATCAACATCTAGTGAAGTCAACTCTGCTATACATGAGCATATATAATCAACATCTAGTGAAGTCACATCTGCCATACATGAGGTTATATAATCAACATCTAGTGAAGTCACCTCTGCCATGCATGAGGTTATATAATCAACATCTAGCGAAGTCACTTCTGCCATACATGAGCATATATAATCAACATCTAGTGAAGTCATCTCTGTTATATCTCAGCATATATAATGAACATCTAGTGAAGTCACCTCTGTCACACATCAGGATATATAATCAACATCTAGTGAAGTCATCCCTGCTATACATGAGCATATATAATCAACATCTAGTGAAGTTACGTTTGCCATACATGAGGTTATAAAATCAACATCTAGTAAAGTCACCTCTGCTATACATGAGGATATATAATCAACATCTAGTGAAGTCATCTGTACTATATGCAAGCATATATAATCAACATTTAGTGAAGTCACCTCTGCTATATGTGAGCATATATAATCAACATCTAGTGAAGTCACCTCTGCTATATCTCAGCATATATAATCAACATCTAGTGAAGTCACCTCTGCAATACAACAGCATATATTATCAACATCTAGTGAAGTCACCCCTACTGTATGTGAGCATAGATAATCAACATCTAGTGAAGTCACCTCTACTATATCTGAACATATATAACCAACATCTAGTGAAGTCACCTCTGCTATACATGAGAATATATAATCAACATCTAGTGAAGTCAACTCTGCTATACATGAGCATATATAATCAACATCTAGTGAAGTCACATCTGCCATACATGAGGTTATATAATCAACATCTAGTGAAGTCACCTCTGCCATGCATGAGGTTATATAATCAACATCTAGCGAAGTCACTTCTGCCATACATGAGCATATATAATCAACATCT
Source organism: Tegillarca granosa (assembly GCA_029721355.1). Taxonomy (NCBI): domain Eukaryota; kingdom Metazoa; phylum Mollusca; class Bivalvia; order Arcoida; family Arcidae; genus Tegillarca; species Tegillarca granosa. Next base: position 38,974 of record JARBDR010000751.1, on the reverse strand, counting down.
AGTGAAGTCATCTCTGTTATATCTCAGCATATATAATGAACATCTAGTGAAGTCACCTCTGTCACACATCAGGATATATAATCAACATCTAGTGAAGTCATCCCTGCTATACATGAGCATATATAATCAACATCTAGTGAAGTTACGTTTGCCATACATGAGGTTATAAAATCAACATCTAGTAAAGTCACCTCTGCTATACATGAGGATATATAATCAACATCTAGTGAAGTCATCTGTACTATATGCAAGCATATATAACCAACATTTAGTGAAGTCACCTCTGCTATATGTGAGCATATATAATCAACATCTAGTGAAGTCACCTCTGCTATATCTCAGCATATATAATCAACATCTAGTGAAGTCACCTCTGCAATACAACAGCATATATTATCAACATCTAGTGAAGTCACCCCTACTGTATGTGAGCATATATAATCAATATCTTTTGAAGTCACCTCTGCTATACAATAGGATATGTAATCAACATCTAGTGAAGTCACCTCTACTATATATGAGCATATATAAACAACATCTAGTGAAGTCACCTCTACTATATGTGAGCATATATAATCAACATCTAGTGAAGTCACATCTGCCATACATGAGGATATATAATCAACATCTAGTGAAGTCACCTCTACAATATGTGGGCATATATAATAAACATCCAGTGAAGTCACCAATGCTATATCTCAGCATATATAATCAACATCTAGTGAAGTCACCTCTGTCAAACATCAGGATATATAATCAACATCTAGTGAAGTCATCCCTGCTATACATGAGCATATATAATCAACATCTAGTGAAGTCACCTCTGCTATACATGAGCATATATAATCAACATCTAGTGAAGTCACCTCTGCTATACATGAGCATATATTAACAACATCTAGTGAAGTCATCTGTACTATATGCAAGCATATATAATCAACATCTAGTGAAGTCACCTCTGCTATACATAAGCATATATAATCAACATGTAGTTAAGTTAGCTGTACTATATCTGAACATATATAATCAACATCTAGTGAAGTCGCCTCTGCTATACATGAGCATATATAAATAACATCCAGTGAAGTCACCTCTGCTACAAGTGAGCATATATAACCAACATCTAGTGAAGTCACCTCTACTATATGTGTGCATATATAATCAACATCTACGGAAGTCACCTCTGTTATATCTCAGAATATATAATCAACATCTAGTGAAGTCACCCCTGCTATACATGAGCATATATAATCAACATCTAGTGAAGTCACCTGTACTATATCTGAACATATATAATCAACATCTAGTGAAGTCACCTCTGCCATATATAAGGTTATAAAATCAACATATAGTGAAGTCACCTCTGCTATACATAAGGATATATTAACAACATCTATTGAAGTATATATGAGCATATATAATCAACATCTAGTGAAGTCACCTCTGCTATATGTGAGCATATATAATCAAAATCTAGTGAAGTCACCTCTGCTATATCTCAGCATATATAATCAACATCTAGTGAAGTCACCTCTTATATATGTGAGCATATATAATCAACATCTAATGAAGTCACATCTGCCATACATGAGGATATATAATCAACATCTAGTGAAGTCACCTCTGCTATACATGAGCATATATAATCAACATCTAGTGAAGTCACCCCTGCTATACATCAGCATATATTATCAACATCTAGTAAAGTCACCTCTGCTTTACATGAGCATATATAAATAACATCTAGTGAAGTCACCTCAGCTACATGTGAGCATATATAATCAACATCTAGTGAAGTTACCTCTGTCACACATCAGGATAGATAATCAACATCTAGTGAAGTCACCTGTACTATATCTGAACATATATAATCAACATCAATTGAAGTCACCTCTGTCATAGATGAGGTTATAAAATCAACATCGTGAAGTCACCTCTGCTATACATAAGCATATATAATCAACATGTAGTGAAGTTAGCTGTACTATATCTGAACATATATAATCATCATCTAGTGAAGTCGCCTCTGCTATACATGAGCATATATAAATAACATCCAGTGAAGTAACCTCTGCTACAAGTGAGCATATATAACCAACATCTAGTGAAGTCACCTCTGCTATACATGAGGATATATAATCAACATCTAGTGAAGTCACCTCTGCTATACATGAGCATATATAATCAACATCTAGTGAAGTCACCTCTGCTATATGTGAGCATATATAATCAACATCTAGTGAAGTCACCTCTGCTATATTTCAGCATATATAATCAAAATCTAGTGAAGTCACCTCTGCAATACAACAGCATATATTATCAACATCTAGTGAAGTCACCTCTACTATATATGAGCATAGATAATCAACATCTAGTGAAGTCACCTCTACTATATCTGAACATATATAACCAACATCTAGTGAAGTCACCTCTGCTATACATGAGGATATATAATCAACATCTAGTGAAGTCAACTCTGCTATACATGAGCATATATAATCAACATCTAGTGAAGTCACATCTGCCATACATGAGGTTATATAATCAACATCTAGTGAAGTCACCTCTGCCATGCATGAAGTTATATAATCAACATCTAGCGAAGTCACTTCTGCCATACATGAGCATATATAATCAACATCTAGTGAAGTCATCTCTGTTATATCTCAGCATATATAATGAACATCTAGTGAAGTCACCTCTGTCACACATCAGGATATATAATCAACATCTAGTGAAGTCATCCCTGCTATACATGAGCATATATAATCAACATCTAGTGAAGTTACGTTTGCCATACATGAGGTTATAAAATCAACATCTAGTAAAGTCACCTCTGCTATACATGAGGATATATAATCAACATCTAGTGAAGTCATCTGTACTATATGCAAGCATATATAATCAACATTTAGTGAAGTCACCTCTGCTATATGTGAGCATATATAATCAACATCTAGTGAAGTCACCTCTGCTATATCTCAGCATATATAATCAACATCTAGTGAAGTCACCTCTGCAATACAACAGCATATATTATCAACATCTAGTGAAGTCACCCCTACTGTATGTGAGCATATATAATCAATATCTTTTGAAGTCACCTCTGCTATACAATAGGATATGTAATCAACATCTAGTGAAGTCACCTCTACTATATATGAGCATATATAAACAACATCTAGTGAAGTCACCTCTACTATATGTGAGCATATATAATCAACATCTAGTGAAGTCACATCTGCCATACATGAGGATATATAATCAACATCTAGTGAAGTCACCTCTACAATATGTGAGCATATATAATAAACATCCAGTGAAGTCACCAATGCTATATCTCAGCATATATAATCAACATCTAGTGAAGTCACCTCTGTCAAACATCAGGATATATAATCAACATCTAGTGAAGTCACCCCTGCTATACATCAGCATATATAATCAACATCTAGTAAAGTCACCTGTTCTATATCTAAACATATATAATCAACATCTAGTGAAGTCACCTCTGCTTTACATGAGCATATATAAATAACATCTAGTGAAGTCACCTCAGCTACATGTGAGCATATATAATCAACATCTAGTGAAGTTACCTCTGTCACACATCAGGATAGATAATCAACATCTAGTGAAGTCACCTGTACTATATCTGAACATATATAATCAACATCAATTGAAGTCACCTCTGTCATAGATGAGGTTATAAAATCAACATCGTGAAGTCACGTCTGCTATACATAAGCATATATAATCAACATGTAGTGAAGTTAGCTGTACTATATCTGAACATATATAATCATCATCTAGTGAAGTCGCCTCTGCTATACATGAGCATATATAAATAACATCCAGTGAAGTAACCTCTGCTACAAGTGAGCATATATAACCAACATCTAGTGAAGTCACCTCTGCTATACATGAGGATATATAATCAACATCTAGTGAAGTCACCTCTGCTATACATGAGCATATATAATCAACATCTAGTGAAGTCACCTCTGCTATATGTGAGCATATATAATCAACATCTAGTGAAGTCACCTCTGCTATATCTCAGCATATATAATCAAAATCTAGTGAAGTCACCTCTGCAATACAACAGCATATATTATCAACATCTAGTGAAGTCACCCTTACTGTATGTGAGCATATATAATCAATATCTTTTGAAGTCACCTCTGCTATACAATAGGATATGTAATCAACATCTAGTGAAGTCACCTCTGCTATACATGAGGATATATAATCAACATCTAGTGAAGTCACCTCTGCTATACATGAGCATATATAATCAACATCTAGTGAAGTCACCTCTGCTATATGTGAGCATATATAATCAACATCTAGTGAAGTCACCTCTGCTATATCTCAGCATATATAATCAAAATCTAGTGAAGTCACCTCTGCAATACAACAGCATATATTATCAACATCTAGTGAAGTCACCCTTACTGTATGTGAGCATATATAATCAATATCTTTTGAAGTCACCTCTGCTATACAATAGGATATGTAATCAACATCTAGTGAAGTCACCTCTACTATATATGAGCATAGATAATCAACATCTAGTGAAGTCACCTCTACTATATCTGAACATATATAACCAACATCTAGTGAAGTCACCTCTGCTATACATGAGGATATATAATCAACATCTAGTGAAGTCAACTCTGCTATACATGAGCATATATAATCAACATCTAGTGAAGTCACATCTGCCATACATGAGGTTATATAATCAACATCTAGTGAAGTCACTTCTGCCATACATGAGCATATATAATCAACATCTAGTGAAGTCATCTCTGTTATATCTCAGCATATATAATCAACATCTAGTGAAGTCACCTCTGTCACACATCAGGATATATAATCAACATCTAGTGAAGTCACCTCTGTCACACATCAGGATATATAATCAACATCTAGTGAAGTCATCCCTGCTATACATGAGCATATATAATCAACATCTATTGAAGTTACGTTTGCCATCCATGAGGTTATAAAATCAACATCTAGTAAAGTCACCTCTGCTATACATGAGGATATATAATCAACATCTAGTGAAGTCATCTGTACTATATGCAAGCATATATAATCAACATCTAGTGAAGTCACCTCTGCTATACACAAGCATATATAATCAACATCTAGTGAAGTCACCTCTACTATATCTGAGGATATATGATCAATATCTGGTGAAGTCACCTCTGTTATAAACGAGCATATATGATCAACATCTAGTGAAGTCACCTCTACTATATATGAGTATATATAATCAACATCTGGTGAAGTCACCTCTACTATATCTGAGGATATATGATCAATATCTGGTGAAGTCACCTCTGTTATAAACGAGCATATATGATCAACATCTAGTGAAGTCACCTCTACTATATATGAGTATATATAATCAACATCTAGTGAAGTCACCTCTGCTATATCTCAGCATATATAATCAACATCTAGTGAAGTCACCTCTGCAATACAACAGCATATATTATCAACATCTAGTGAAGTCACCCCGACTGTATGTGAGCATATATAATCAATATCTTTTGAAGTCACGTCTGCTATATCTCAGCATATATAATCAACATCTAGTGAAGTCACCTCTACTATATATGAGCATATATAATCAACATCTAGTGAAGTCACCTCTACTATATGTGAGCATATATAATCAACATCTAGTGAAGTCACATCTGCCATACATGAGGATACATAATCAACATCTAGTGAAGTCACCTCTACAATATGTGAGCATATATAATAAACATCTAGTGAAGTCACCAATGGTATATCTCAGCATATACAATCAACATCTAGTGAAGTCACCTCTGTCACACATCAGGATATATAATCAACATCTAGTGAAGTCATCCCTGCTATACATGAGCATATATAATCAACATCTAGTGAAGTTACGTTTGCCATACATGAGGTTATAAAATCAACATCTAGTAAAGTCACCTCTGCTATACATGAGGATATATAATCAACATCTAGTGAAGTCACCTCTGCTATACATGAGCATATATAATCAACATCTAGTGAAGTCACCTCTGCTATACATGAGCATAAATAAACAACATCTAGTGAAGTCATCTGTACTATATGCAAGCATATATAATCAACATCTAGTGAAGTCACCTCTGCTATATGTGAGCATATATAATCAACATCTAGTGAAGTCACCTCTGCTATATCTCAGCATATATAATCAACATCTAGTGAAGTCACCTCTGCAATACAACAGCATATATTATCAACATCTAGTGAAGTCACTCACCCCTACTGTATGTGAGCATAGATAATCAACATCTAGTGAAGTCACCTGTACTATATCTGAACATATATAATCAACATCTAGTGAAGTCACATCTGCCATACATGAGGATATATAATCAATATCTATTGAAGTCACCTCTGCTATACAATAGGATATACAATCAACATCTAGTGAAGTCACCTCTACTATATATGAGCATATGTAATCAACATCTAGTGAAGTCACCTCTACTATATATGAGCATAGATAATCAACATCTAGTGAAGTCACCTCTACTATATATGAGCATATGTAATCAACATCTAGTGAAGTCACCTCTACTAGATGTGAGCATATATAATCAACATCTAGTGAAGTCACCTCTACTATATCTCAGGATATATAATTAACATAAATCTTTTTTCAAAATTTTAACATTTGATTGGGGTGGAGGGTTAAAAAAAACCTTACCCAAAATCTTTTCGGGTGAGATTTTCTAAAAGACCGTTGGAAATTCAAAAAATAAGAGTAGGAATGCAGTTGTCTGGGTAGCTCAGTGGGTAGAGTTCGAATCCCGGTCCATAACCAGTACCCTGCATGTTTTCTCCTTCCCGTTATACACTTACAATTCTTGTTCATTTGTTTTAACTTGTGACACTACAAATTGCTCGTCATTTGATTTTCTCTCTGTTAAATGAAATTGAAAACATCTTCGATGTAAATAGGCTACTCCATTATAATCCATTGAGAGTACTGAGTTGTTCCCCTTGTATAGCACAAAGACCAAACTAAGTGATAATTTTTTAATATTAAAAGGTGACTTCACTAGATGTAATTTAGCGACATTCGTCTACTGTGTGACCTTGTTGGAGGCGAGTGAAAATGCCGATCGTTGATTGGCTAACGGTGTTTATCGGTCTGTGTTGAACTTTGACCAGCTCAAAGAAATCTAATCACCGTACGTGCATTTTAGCAATTTAAACACGAAAAGAATTAAATTACAGCAGGTTTTAGTTATTATATATGATTTAGAAAAAATGCCGTTTTATTTTTTAATTTCTATTTAATTCTATTCATTTATTATTATTTTTTATTAATTTATTAATTTTATTTTTGAATATCTGAAAGTATTATGTACACCGCATTTAAGATTATAGCTGAAGGGTTTTTTAACACAAGCTGTTTCTCTGCAGAAATGTGGTAGAAAAGAATCCATTTTTGACGTGTTTAAACCAAAATTTCATTTAGGTGGAAATGGGACATAGCTTAATCGCTAGATCACATCTGATTCCATAAGCATAGAATTTTTTATATTAGAAACTGAATCGTTAATCTTATTTTTTTCGCCCACAAGATGCAACTATATGCTGCTCGTTGGATAAATTTTAAGTTTTAATCATTTCATTTCCGACTTAATTCGGAACCGTTATAGAAATTCTAGTGATTAAACTTAAAATATCGGTTAAATATGCCCAAGTGTCGTCACCCATCTAAAGGAACCTGAGTATTTCTGCAACATACAAACATACAAAGTTAAGTCAACTTAACCCGATCAATATCCCAGAAGTTATCATTCTTTAACTAATTGAGACCTGTATTCCAGTACATGCCCAGCGATATTTGACAATCTAATCCCCAATTTCCCTACGAAAACTTGCGCTGATAATAGTATCCGATTTTTAAGTGTACAGATTATGTCGACGTTTTAAAAGTAACAATCAGGTCTTGCAATAACACATATCAGCTCCTGTTTTTTCGCAATTCTTTTCCAATAATCAAAATTATTCATTTGTGTTTTACTCCGACATAGACCTAGCGCCAAAAATCTAAATTATACCATTCAAGTCCCCATGATGTTATTTAAAGGAACCTTACTACCGGTGGTGAGCGCAGGACTGCATTGCAATGCACGACCCTAAAAACTATTTGGTTCCTCTATCGCCCAATGTGCCTTTAATCAAATGTCTTCAGTGTATTTTTCACTTGATACTTATTTTCCTTATTGTGTGGTTATCATGTAATTGTACACACCTACTAAACATTGTTCAATTTATTAACATAATTCACCTTTAATCATTATTATTATTTTTATTATTATTTGTTAAAAGTAGCTTCATAATTAGTGTACTTATTTAGTAAGAGACTGATAAATATAAGAGTTTAAATCTTCTTACAGAATCCTAAATTCTATATACATTGAAATGTATTATGTAGTATTATTATTGTTGAATTAAATATTATTTATACTAATCCATTGATATTTATTCGCCATGGCGGAATACAAATTCGTTAAGACGGAATGCAAACTTGCCATGTGGCGCATAACGAATTTGTCATTAGTGATTATAATATAACACGATTTCCCCAGTAGGCTTTCGACCGATCTGTGAGAAAAGTCAATGCGGTTTCTGTTACCCTGATGGCGGGCAACAGTAGCGATTAACATGTAATTTTTGAGTTGCTATTTAGTCTATTTTTGGAAGAATTTAAACATATTTATCAGATTGGCAATTAACAAAACGAAATAAATGTGTTTTTGACGAAAATAAAGTTTGCTTCTGATATGTTTAAGAAAAGTCAGCGTGGTTGCTGTAATTATGAGGTAAAAGGACAATGGTAATTTTTAAGGACTATGAAGATGCTATAATATGTGGTACATGTGCTTCCTCTAACAAGTTTGTAGTAGTCTTAATACTGAAAATATTGCTGTTTTGTCCACTAGTTGGTGGTCGGTTCTTGAATGACGTCCTGCACTTAACCTCCGTCTGTATAACACAGTCCTGATACAAACCAGAGCAGGGGATACTTAATGACCACGCCTATTATTATTATTGTTGTTGTTTTTTCAACAAGCTTCATTACCGCTTATGTCAAACTTTACAACACTTTCTCTTTTATTTTTATTTCCATTGCGTCTTCTTTGTATTCGCGTTTGATTAAAACGCAATTTAAAATGTTTAAATAAAACTTGAACATCTAACAAAAATATACCACCAAAAGAGATAGCCAAGAAAATACCACCGGCGTAGCCAATTGATTTGGCCGAAGTACGTTCATCAGTGGGGCTATAGAAACGCCGTTTATGAATGGAGGTTTGTTTTTTATCTATACTTAAATCATTAAGAAGGGCCTGAAGTTCGTCCATAGTAAGGGATTGTTTTGTCCCACAAAGACATTCTGTATTGTTAAATCCAGTCGTTGATGTAGATGATGGCAATAAAATTGTAGAGTCACTTATTAATGATGATGTTTCTAGTTGAGCAGACGATGATGTAACCTGTCCCACGCTACTTGTCTCGTCTGTAAATTTATCCACACTTGTGCTGATGGTTTCCACTGATGTTGTTGTTACTGTTGTTTCTTGTCGTATCGTGGTTGTACTCGTATCAACTTGTATACTTGTATCAGATGTAGTTGAACTAATGCCTTGTGATGTAGTTTCTGAACTAATGTCTTGTGATGTAGTTTCGGCAACGGAAGTTGTATCATGTTCTATCGTGGTTACCGTGGTTGTACTCGTATCACCTTGTACACTGGTATCTTTAAAGGTTGTAATTGAACTTGTGTCTTTTGGTGAAGTTTCTGCAATGGAAATTGTTGCTTGTCCTTCCATGGTTGTGCGTGTATCGGTTGTAGTTGAACTTATGGTTTGCGATGTAGTTTCTGAATTTGAAGTCGTTTCATGTCCTACAGTGGTTGTATCTCTTTTTAAGGTTGTATCGTGTAAGGTTGTAGTTGAACTTGTGTCCTGTGATGTAGTTTCTGCAATGAAGGTTGTGCTTGTGTCTTGCCTTGTGGTTTCCATAGCAACTGTAGTCGTAGGATCTGAAAAGCAATAGTCATAAGGTAACGTTTCACATTAGATAGATAGATAAATAAATAGATGTGCTAAAATTTTAATGTCTAAATATTTGCAATTTTTCTATTCGGTACTTCTTGCAGTATGATAAAACGGTTTTTTTCTAAACCCAGAGTTATTCCAAATACATTGTACCTTATTTATTGTAATAATTTTTTTTAAATTTTCATTGGCCAATTAGACTCTCCTTTTTTTAAAGTATTTGAATAATTTTTAACTAGCTAACTATGTCATATACCTTTTTTTAATTATATCATTCAATACGTTCAAAAAATGATGTATGACAATATTCCTTACTTAGTGTGATTAATGTTTAACTTTATCTTAAGTCAAGTTGGCTATCTTTAGTTAAAGATTTGACTAATTTGTAACTTTGGTTTATTATGTAAAATAGTCATTTTGAATACTTCATTTTCTCAGTGAGCAACCTCATGACCAAGGTCCTGTCGTTGGGAAAGTGTATCTTTTTAAGTTTGCGTACTCATATTGATTTTCAAAAAAAAAAAAAAAGGTTTTAACTAATATGGGAAAAAAATTATTATTTTTGTTGTAACTTTTATCTGACCCTTCACTAATGCATTGTATTAGATTTCCCTCCTAGTACTACTAATACATGTATTGATAAATTCTATTATTTCTAACTTACCGCTGCTCCGTAAGTGGGAGTCCGTGGGTTCGAACCCCGACCGGGTTTGGCCCAAGACTTGAAAGTTGGTAGCGACTATTCTTTCGCATTCGGCATTGCGAAATGAAAGTCACGCTTCCCGAGTTCCCGTGTCACGGTAGGCATGGCACGATAAAGAACCCTGCTGTATAATGCCTTCAGCGCAACGCACAGGCAAAATTTTTGCACTTTCTCCTATAGTTAGCGACGTCTCGAAATATTCATGACTAGACCATTATAACTCAACTCAACTTAGCTCAACTCTAACTTACCGGTGGTTATATCGGTTGTTTTCGTATTTATAAAACATTGAGATCTTGGATAAATATCTGTGTCTGATGGAATAATCACCGCAGTGGTATTAACGTCACCTGTATGGAATGAAAAATGGGAAAATCTAAAGACAAGTGTGGTCTTATTCTTGACATCGAGATCGTGAATTTTGGACGTAACGGGATTTCCCGACGTCAAGATGACGTCAGGAAGAGAGTTGGTGCAGCTTCAGAACATGAAGACATTGATTTTTCTTTTCTTTTGAGCAAAATATCAGATATTAGCCATCGTACAAAAGATTTTACACTCAATAACTATAATTCTCGTATGCAAAGGTTGTTATAAAAGTGTATTGTAACTTGCAGCCGTATTATATAATTTGTTTCAATATCCCGAATTGTCAAAAAAATCGTTTATATCGTTCAATGTTCAAAAAGGGAGCTAAGCTGTAAATTAGCTTTCATTATCTTAAGCGCTTTAGATAAAAAGGGCGATGCGTTTGCCACATAAAGAATTCAAACAATGTCCTCTTGTTTTAATGTTCCATTAAAAATATTAGCTTTTATGCAATATGAATATGCTTCAGCGCTGCCGTCTACATTTTGTGTAAATAACTTACGCGACAAAAGTAAAAAGACTTACTTATGTAACATGTTTTATAGTACAGAACTATTGGATTGGAACTGTATTCATTGTTGACGCATGCGTCAGGATCATAGGAAAAGAACATCCAGCAATCATCCCCACTATATCCATCCCAGAATCCAATAGCCCAGCATTCCTTGGCATCCGCCCAGACACCGTCTAGACAAAGACCGTGACAGGGTGCTATCGCTACATTAGCCGATTCCTTATCACTCCAACTACAACCTGTTGCTGGTTTTGAAACGTCAAAATCACATAAACCTTGGGAAAAATAAAGTAAGGTGAAAGTTAATTAAAGTTCTTACTTACTAACTGAAATTGATTGTCAGGAAAAACCTTCCCTTTGTAACCCCCATTAAAATTTTTAATTTTAGCTGAAATGGCCTTTAAATGATAAAATCAAGCCATTTTAAACATTTCTGTTAAAAAATATTTTAAAATTTTACATAGATTTACATGAAAATGGGAATGGGTACAAAAGAAAGTCTTATGTAAAGTGTGTTTGACAACAGCAAGTTGTATAATACAATAACCAAATCAGCATCAGAATAGTATATTGAGAACTTCAAACATTGAAAATTGACATTGTTACAAATCATTGGTCACTTCAGCAACATTTAAAACTGTTTTAAATATCGCTGAGTTTAAGCTTGCTTAAGATTTCCATTTTTTTCAATAATTTGTTCGTGAGAATGAATTATACTTCGTCGGAACAAATCAAAAGCTGTAAAAACAATTTATAATCCGTTGACACGAATTAGAAATCGTGGAAAAAATTGCTAATCCATATTATATGATTTTTAATAATCTTATTTAAAAAACAAGAATACAATCACTGGTAATGAAGGGTTTTTTCATGAATGTTTGAAAATTTAAACATTGTTTTATCCAAGTAGCGCCAGCTTTGTTAACAAAAAATCTCAAAATCTTACTAATATCTTTTTCACAAATAAATTGTAGAACTGTATCGCATCCTATAGGTTTCCAGTTTAATCCTACAGAAGTTAATGTATAGCAGAAATTGTTGTCTGGTATTGCTGATGGCGGTGATGCAAAATCCTGATACTGAGTGGCATTACAATCCGTCCATTGAACAATCTGAGGTTGTGATTCATCTACCTCATGCAAACCAATCCATAAATCTCCATTTCTGAAATAAATAAATAAATAAATTAAAAAATAAATAAATAAATAAATAAATAAATAAATAAATAAATAAATAAAAATGATTTTTTCATATTCTTTATCGTGAAAATTTTCTAAGGAATATGACGTGTTTTTACCTAAAAAAAATTATGTCTTTTTATACTTTATGCAAGTCCTCAACCATTTTTCTTAACCCCGTAAAATACAAATAAAAATATAAATGATGTAGGTAAAACAATCTCTACCGAAGAGTAAACTCTCCAATACTCCACTATTCAATCTCAAACACCAATCCTCGAACTTATCCAACTTGATTAAATATGTGGCCGGTCACCATTTTCACACGAAATTACTCTGCGTGATTCAATCTGGCCTAAACCCAGGTCGCTTTTCCATTGCTTAGGTGATTGATACGTGTCTATACTAAGGTTGCCTCACCACTCACAAACGAACTTTTCATCCGTCACTTAGTATCTAAGATGTTCACCTTTGATTCGCGAAATTATCCATTGTAACGGATTTTATTTGCTATGTACAGTGTATATTTACCCCGATTGATATAAATTGCATCTTATACTTTAATCCATCGCCACCTACTGGCTAACACCACCTCGATGGTTCGTAGGATAGCTTTCAACTCGAAAGCAGGAGGTCTTGGGTTCAAAACCCGACCGGGACATACAATAGATTAAAATCCATCGCCTGGCGCTCGACATAAAGTGGACAGAGTATTACCTAATTCACCCGGTGCCAAATTAATATGAATGGGGAAGATGTATAACACATGTACATGCTTGTCTGAGATACTGACTCGGTGAGCTAGCACCTTAAAATACGTGTGCCAGTACAGGATAGATCAGTATACACATTTGCACATCTCACGCATACATTTGTTTAATAACCTTGTTCTCGAGAATAGATACAAAATTGCTGGTGCGACGTTAAACAACATCACAACCAACCAAACGATCGGCTAACAAATTGATTTTAATCCAGAGCAATGACCAATACTTACATACTTCCTCCCCAGTCATTTACGAACTTATCAACCGTGATTGACTTTGATTGAGATTCTATTTGTAATAATCTCATGCCATCACTTTCACAAACAGCTTTGGCTTCATTCCAAGTCTTGGCATTTGTGAACAAGGTCAGTCTCTGTTTTATTCGTGTAGAACTGACTGTAATAAAACATAATATAATAAGTTTTGAAAATTCTGGAATTCTTAATTTTACGAATAAAGAATATGTAAATAATTGATTGATATCATGTACGAAATTTTAAGGCAAAATGAAACATTTAAAAAGATAACTGATTGACAAATTGCGTCGGTGATATGCATTGTACTAGTTCTTTCACCTCATCCTCACAGATTAACATCGCAGACAACTTAATCCATAATACTGGTGCCGAGCCAACCAGTAAGGGCCTGCGACACGGAAAATTCCTTATTTTCGGTTTACCGGGGTGGAAACCACTGTGATGAAACAGATCGAGTTTGAGCCTTAACAACGCCTAAACAACTTCACCACCGCGGCCCCAATAAGAAAGGTAATTGAATAATGTGTTTAACGCCTCATCAAAGATTCTTTCGCCTACGGTCAATTTTTGAATGGTAGAGGAGATTGGATTATCTCGGGGGGAAAAAACACCCACTCCGGAAGTTTATGAAAATTTCAGCATCACTTACTCTAAATATTCTGAATATAAATAGATACTGAATATAATTGTAATTAAAAAGGATATTTAAAAAATTATGGAATCAAGTAATTTGAAATTAGCACATGTCAAGCATATTTCATTCGAAATCAAAGAATAGTATACCAGTTTGTTTTAAATACACGCCCCACAATTTCGATAAATGAGGTGCTCCTCCTCATTTTTTGACATAATATATGAAGCAAAGATAGGATGATGATGTTTACGTTATATAAGCATTTTTAGCTATTCGCAACGAGACAGTTTGTCCATTCATCACAAGGGTTGATCTGAACATAACGCGTTGTGCTACGTGTTTCAAATATATTTATTACTAGTGCATATGCACTTATGATTACTTTTAGAGTACTAGTGCATTCACCCGTAAGTCGATTAAACCAGTTCCGGATCAACGCGTGAACGATAAGGACATTTTCTCTTACTTTAGATCGACCGAGGTCGAACCCACAGCGGTGAAAAGCATTTGTTTTAAAGGCTGACGCACTAACCACTCAGCCAACGCTCCCCACTAGCTCAAAAAAGAATAAAAATGGAGTACAACTGTATTTCTGATTAAAGAAAATATATTGTAAATCATACAATCTCTAAAGTGTTACAAAATTTTATTTCTACGACAGTTTTTCACTTTAAATATCACAATTACCGACAATATTTATTAATTTAAATCACGCAGGATACTAGATACTATATCCAAATTTAACTCGCGACACGAAATCAATTTGTCAAGTATTATTACATTTTTCTTTTCACTATTAATTTTTTACTCTCAAGATGCCTTTCAGTATAGACATATTTATTTCAGACATAAGGATCAAAGAGCTAAACGTCAATCATGCTCTAAAAATTCGATATCAAAAGTTACAAAGACATGGAGTCGATATCAAACATACAAAGACATGGAGTCGATATAAAACATACAAAGACATGGAGCTAATATCAAACATACAAAGACATGGAATCGATATCGACCATACTAAGACATAAAATCGATATTAAACATACAAAGACATGGAATAGATATCAAACATACAAAGGCATGGAGTGGATATCCAACATACAAAGACATGGAGTGGATATCAAACAATACAAGAACAGGAAATTGATATTAAACATACAAAGACATGGAGTCGATATCAAACATACAAAGACATGGAGTCGATATCAAACATACAAAGACATGGAATCGATATCAAACATACAAAGACATGGAGCTAATATCAAACATACAAAGACATGGAATCGATATTAAACATACAAAGACATGGAATAGATATCAAACATACAAAGGCATGGAGTGGATATCAAACATACAAAGACATGGAGTGGATATCAAACAATATAAGAACAGGAAATTGATATTAAACATACAAAGACATGGAGTGGATATCAAACATACAAAGACATGGAGTCGATATCAAACATACAAAGACATGGAGTCGATATCAAACATACAAAGACATGGAATCGATATCAAACATACAAAGACATGGAGTCGATATCAAACATACAAAGACATGGAATCGATATCAAACATACAAAGACATGGAATCGATATCAAACATACAAAGACATGGAATCGATATCAAACATACAAAGACATGGAGTCGATATCAAACATACAAAGACATGGAATCGATATCAAACATACAAAGACATGGAATAATAGATATCAAACATACAAAGACATGGAGTGGATATCAAACATACAAAGACATGGAGTCGATATCAAACATACAAAGACATGGAATCGATATCAAACATACAAAGACATGGAATCGATATCAAACATAATAAGACATGGAATCGATATCAAACATACAAAGACATGGAATAATAGATATCAAACATACAAAGACATGGAGTGGATATCAAACATACAAAGACATGGAGTCGATATCAAACATACAAAGACATGGAATAGATATCAAACATTCAAAGGCATGGAGTGGATATCAAAAAATACAAAAACAGGAAATTGATATCACAAAATCTAAAGACATTGTATCGATACAAAACAACACCAAAATAGGGATTTGACATCACACGATAAAAAGACATGGAATCGATATCAAACATATAGTGACAAGGATTAGATATCAAACATACAAAGACATGGAGTAGATATCAAACAACACAAGGACAGGAGATTGATATCACAAAATCCAAAGACAGTGCATCGATACAAAACAATACCAAAATAGGGATTTGACATCACACGATAAAAAGACATGGAATCGATATCAAACATACAATTCATGGAATCGATATCAAATATACAAAGATCTGGAGTCGATATCAAACTTGCGAAGATCTGGAATCGATATCAAACTCGCGAAGATCTGGAATCGATATCAAACTCGCAAATATCTTTTATCGATATCGAACATACAAGGATCCGCAATCGATATTAAAAATACAAAGACAGGAGTCGATATCAACCTTTTGGAAGCATACTTACCTTGTTGAACGTTAAAAGTAGATGTGGTCAAGTAAATGCAAAATAGTAAAACCTACAAAAAAGGAAATGTCTGTCAAAACTGATATTTGTTTCAGGTACTAACGAAAGTTTCCGGGTGGTCGCACGCTTTGCCATGTTTTAAGCTATGTTTTTCTAAGCCAGTTAAGCAAAAGTGATTTTCGTGCTTATTAAGAATAAAAAATTTAAATTAGGCGCTTCAGTTTAGTTTCACAGTTAACAATATTGTTAGCGATACTGTTTTTAAAGAATATTTTATACATAAATATATATAATTATACAGCTACAATGTAAAAACAAATTATTACTTTAGATCTATATGTTCAAACAATGCAAATTCCTTTGAAGTAAATTGCTTTAAAAGACAAATACGTCGTGGAATAAAAATAATTTCCAATGCAGTATGACTACATTTTATGATATTGCACCAATCATCTGCATTTTTTATGTTCCGTTGGATTTAATAATGTTTTCTGATAACTGATTCCATTCACATGTATTATGTGCATAAAACAATAAAACTACACACGACACACTTTTTATGGTAATTGCACAAAAAAAAAAAAAAAAAAAAAAAAAAAAAAAAAAAAAAAAAAAAAGAAAGAAAGAAAGAAAGAAAGAAAAAAGAAATGAAAAAAATCTAATAAAATGGATCAGAATTATCAGAATTCTAGATTCATTAATTAAGTCTATTTGGTTTAAATTTTATGTCTTTTTTGTCTCAAAAAGTATTTAGCACTAAAGTCTTGCTAATATTTTTTTCCATTTAGAGAACGCATCAACATTTTTTCAATTTACTCCAAATACCATATCTTATTGTTAAAGCTGCATTAAGTTTTTCAATTTTCTGATTTTTTTTTTTTTTTTTTTTTTTTTTTTGGATTTTCTAAAAATATATTTTTTTAAAAAATAGATAACTTCTAATCACGATCCGTGAGATTCATTTTCTAAAATTTCATTCCTGTTAGCTGTAAATAAACGGAATCATTTGAAGAGTTGGTCACATTATCATTAGCTTAGAGCATGCGCACTTTATAAAGAGACTTGAATGAATCAAAGGGAAAACTTGACTGGCATAAATTGCATTAATTGTCCGCCATTAATATCCAAATATATTAGCAATAATTTAATTTGTCCATTTCAAAGTCACAAATGAAAAAATGAATTAAATTCTGTATTTGATTTTTCGGATTTTAACGTTTTGTTAGTTGTGTTTACATGTTTTTTATGCAACATTGTTTATTAGCACAGTTTTATTTTTTTCCTAGGAAAACTTAATGCAGCTTTAATGCTGACATTTGATTTATCAATCCGGTAATATGCCGGTTTGAACTTCCGATGCGTTAAATCCAATTGATTGCAAATATTCATGTACACTACATTACGCCTATGACTGAAGATAGGCAATGCAAGAACTTGTTAGTATGGGGACTGGCCCCGGTTTCACAATCATTCCTTAACTAAGATTTTCCTTAACTTAAATTTCAGTAAATTTTGGCAATCTCTTTTTGAATTACAAATAAACATTTGTGAAAAAACCAAATAAAGGTTTTACAAGATTGAAGTGTTCTTTAAAATGACACCTTAAAATCCTGAATATCTAAATAATTAACCAAATTATAAAGATTTAAAATTTGCTAGATTTAAGTTAAGGAAAATCTTAGTTAATGAATGATTGTAAAACCGGGGCCTGATCCCTATCACTGGTCCACCTGCTCTGCTTATTATCCAGTAAGCTGACGCCAGAGTAATACATGTACTTTTTTCTTAGGCTAATTACATTATTATTATTAATTGCTGATCAAATTAATTGTACTGTTAAACTTGACATGCTAATACATGTATAACCATTGTACCTCTTGTACCACCTCCGGTGGTTTTGAGTGAAATAAATGAACTTGAACTCAGATGCAATTTTTTTCGACTTTGAAGCTCGTATTATACACAAAAACATTTAGTATACTTGCATTGGATAGCATATTTATGGTAAATTATTTTGGCTAAATTGTGTTAATCCACTATAAGTCGTTATAAACCGATTACAATTTACTTATCATCAGCAGCTAGGGGAATTGATTATCTAATGCAATTTCCGCCCTTGGACAAAGAAAATCCGTTACAATATAACGATACGTGAAAAAACGCATTGTGTATTTGAAAAAATATAACAGTAGGGGCGTTAATTGATAGCTATTACAGATTGTATCAAAATTATATACTCCCGACAAACATTTTAATAACCTTGAATAATTAAATCAGTTTCTGGCGTTGAACCGATTTTAAGCCAATATTCTTATTTTTCCAGTAGCACGCGATTCTATAATGTGTGGAATTGTTATGTAAAAATCCTTTCTTCATGGAATAATGATCGTAATACACGTCTTCTTTTTATGTATTTCTTTCATGCCATTAAAGACAGACGATATATTTTGTTAAACTTTCCGGAAACAAGATTATCTTGTATCTGAAAAATGTAGACCAACTTTCGTGACATATCAAACTAAAATTAATTAACCGGATATCAAGTTAACTGAAACAAA
This sequence comes from Tegillarca granosa, assembly GCA_029721355.1. Taxonomy (NCBI): domain Eukaryota; kingdom Metazoa; phylum Mollusca; class Bivalvia; order Arcoida; family Arcidae; genus Tegillarca; species Tegillarca granosa. Next base: position 19,371 of record JARBDR010000751.1, on the reverse strand, counting down.
TTTTTTGCACTAAACGGCAGTTAGGTTTTAAAAGTTAATCCTTTTTTAAACAATATTTATCATTGCTATCGGGGTAATGTTAGCATTGTATATTTCAACATACAAAAGACAAACAATCGGAACATCGCTCGGCCTTTTCCGTCGAACCTACGGGGTTTTTTTTTTTTTTTTTTTTTTTTTTTTTTTTTTTTTTTTTTTTTTTTTTTTCGGAAAAAGCCAAACGAGGTTGTTTTTTTTTTTTTTCGGAAAAAGCCAAACGAGGTTCCGATTGAAAAGACCAATTCGAAACAAAGACATACTGTGTTAAATGTTCACTGACTATGAACTATACGACCAACTTTACCATTTCCGACCAATGCAACAGACACAGGGAAAAACAGTCACATCAAAGAAATGAAATCAGATCCTCTCGACGGACAAAATTGATCATGGGCAAAGGAACCCTAATAAAAAACAATAACAATGCGATGTTTTAAGAAATGACATTTTAAAGTTCCTTTTAAAGCTGCATTAAGTTTTCCAAAGAAAAATTAAAACGGTGCTAATCTAATTAATGATGTTCCTAATGAACAATGTTACATTTGGTTCAACGATAAAAGCTCGAATAAATACAGAAATTACAGTATTTACCCAGCGAGATGCAGCATTTGAGATCTAATATTAGAACTGGCATTGTTACGTCATCAAAACACACAACTAAATACGATAAATTAAACACAGAACTTCGTTGAATTTGTCATTTGTGACTTAGTAAGGGATACATAACACCATTTTAAATACATCTGGATATTAATGAAGGACAATTAATGCAATCTGTCATGTTTCACCTTCGATTCCAAGCTCATAATTACCATCGTAAAACAATGACCAACCGGTCAGAGGATTCTGTTTACCGGTATTTACAGCTAAAAGAAATGAAATTTTAGAAAATGAATGTCACAGATCGTTGATAGAAGATATCTATTTAAAAAGAAAATATTTTTAGAAAATCAAAAAAAATTTCAGAAAAATGAAAAACTTAACGCAGCTTTAACAACTGCCAATACCAAATTGCTGAATTTTATAAATTAAACTCGTCATTTTAATTCATACTTGTCATAGGGTCCGCGGGAGGCGAGTGCCTAAGGCGTCAGTCTTCAAACTCAAATCTCCTCTCCGCTTCGGGTTTGATCCCGGTCAACCGCAAGTGAGATTTTTTTTCCTTGTCGTAGGCTTACCGGTTGGTTTGCTACCAATTTAATGATATGAGTTGTCTGCGATGTTTATCGGTGCCATTGTGTTGTCGTGTGTAGAATTTTGATCTTTTACAAAACTTCGGAAATATTCAAAATTCTGCGCATTGTAAATTTCTTTTGTAAAAATTCAAAATTCTGCACCTGACAGACTCTGTGTTTACTAGTACATTGCCATTCAGAAATACTTGTACAATTACACACTGCAGGATGTTTTGTAATTATTTATCATCTAGATTAATGAAAATTGTCTCGTCACAAAGAGCTGAAAAATTGCTCTATACAAACATAGAATTTAATCAACGGTAAAGATTTTCCGTTGGATTCCTCTCAGTTAAGTGTTTATTCCGTTGGATTGGATAAATATCATCTGATGTCTCGAGTCAAGATTCCTTTACCTATATCGAAACGATAAGTTCTGGGATTAGTGAGGGAACCGGAGTACCCGGAGAAAACCCCTTGACCTTTGGTAAGAGTTTTAACAAAACTTTCTCACACTAGAATCTGCTCGAGTGGGACTGGAACCTAAATTGTGAAAGACGCGATAATCCGTAAGTTCTCTATGTCAAAGTTTATTCTCATTCGGTCGTCATTGTCAAGTTTAAAACCACGCTTACCGTCATAATTTAACATTTTCATTTCGACTGATTCATTTGAACATTTGAATACGCGTTTAATAAGATTTCTTAAACAATATAGGGAGCTTTACAATAATCATTTGGAGGTCATTTTTCAAGCTGCGAAACAGTGTCAACCTTCTACCTCCGTATATGTCGCGAGGTAGGCATAAGAGGTACGAATGTTGGCCGCTGTTTGGAGCTCGGTAATTTTTTGTGTATAAGATTAAAATATCAAAACATATACTAAGATTCTGACTAACACTACAAAGAATTCATTAAAATTCGTCGCGTGTTGCTGAATTAGATGCATTTTTTTCAACAACCCAAAAATCGCGAGCAATTGTGTTTTTAACAGCCGACAATTGTTAAAGACCCCAAATATTTGCACCAAATAAAAATTAGGATTCATTAAAGGATTAAAAAATCTCTGCGGCATTATTGAGTTATATTTTAAGAAATTATTGCAGAAGGTTTTTATTTATTTATTTATTTATTTATTTATTTATTTATTTATTTATTTATTTATTTATTGGCTCTCCTACTACCTCAAAATAAATAAATAGTTAGATAAATAAATAAATAAATAAAAAGGAAAAAAGAAAAGAAAGGAAAGTAAATAAAATATATAGAAGAAAGAAGTAGTACTTTCTTTTTTATTTTTCAAAAGTTTTGAAAATAAAAATTTCACGTAGTTACATATTTGGGATATGAACAAAATTTGAGAATTTTGGTTCAAGTGCTTACATAAACATGTAAAGGGTTTATACGCAGGAGTTTAAATAATGTTTTGCGCAAAAAATACGAAAATTTGTAAGTTTATTTTATCAAAATTTTACACCTAAACTAGTAAATCGGTTTCAAATTTGGACTTTACCAGGAATAGCCCGCTTTTTCTCATTTAGCTCCCGTTTTTTCCAAGTACAGCCCATTATGCCCAAAAACATATAAATAAATAAATAAATAAATAAATAAATAAATAAATAAATAAATAAATAAATAAATAAAATCGTAAATAAAAAATCAAACTTACCCGTTTTCTGTATTGAATATGACCAAACATCTTGTCTTAATTTATGAGCAGCATTAAAATCAAAAATAGATATCTAGACATTTTTACTGGATAAATACCGATAAATATAATATCGAATTTTCAGTAAAAAAAAATCAATTGTCGTCTTTCCTTGAAGTATCTTGTTGTCATCTTCATTACTTATCGTTTGTTTTGAAATCCAATAGATCTATTTTCATTAAAACATATTTTCATAAAAAAAATAGAAACGTGAGGTTTCTTTGCTGATTGTATATATACTATGTTTTGTGTGTGTATATATATATATATATATATATATATATATATATAATTGCATACATAACAAAACATGATTAAATTATAAATCGAAAAAAATTAAAAGCAAGTGAGCCTCAACATATCAATAACACATTTAAAGTAATTAAAATCATAAAATCGTGAGAGTCAGTTTATTGTTGTAATCAAACTAAACAATTATTATCTAGTTTTACAATAATCGTTAAAACTAAAACCAAGGTTTGGTTCCTGTACAAACGTAAACCAGGTGATCACTAGAATGATATTTTACACCCGACAAGTCATTCCAGTTCTGGGTTGGTGGAAGGAACCCGATTACCAGAGGAACTAGTATTCTTCGGCAATCGAGCCCACAACACTGGGGTCTGCGATTTGGGATTTGTACTTAGTAATGAAGGCACTGGATATAATCTGTAATAGATTCTGCTAAAATATCTATTTCAATCACGGATTAAAAGACATGAGAAAGCCAGGAAAAAAGTCAATACTGTCCATCGGTTTTGATAATATAATAGTAAAACTTCAAAAATAGATAAATAAATGAATGAATTAATGAATGAATAAATTAATTAATTAATCAATTAATAAAAATAACATGGCCGTCATCACAATATTGTTGATAAGTATGTAGTCACTGTATCCGAACTTATACTAGATATATTTGACTTACCATAGTTCTTTGTTCCTTTCATTCTCAAAATTGACTTGGCACGTTACGGGTGTAGCTACATGTAGCTAGACAAGAGGTACTTACCCTTCCAAAGCACCCAGCCTCACTTCATCGATGAAAATTCACGTGTATAACTAAATTTGCCAGCTTTCAAAGTTTTTAGCTCACCTGACCGAAAGGTCATGTGACCTCATGGCCTGGCGCGGCGTGTGTATGTGCGTGTGTAAGTCGTTAACACTATTTTTGACTTCTCCTCCGAAAGTGCTGGACAGATTTCAATGTTACTTGCTCAAAATATTGTAGGTATTGATATGATGATGATTTTGATATATGGTTCAGTGTCATACATTTAAAGGTCAAGGTCATAGCTGCTTAAGTGTACTGAATTGTTAATTATCTTGAAAACTGTGGACATTTTGTATTGGCATGTATATCAGAATATTGCAGGTATTGATATGACAATCATTTTTATATACGGTTCAAGGTCATACATTCAAAGGTCAAGGTCAAAGCTGCATAAGGAGGCCGAAATTGTGTATTGTCTTGAAAATTATTAACTTTTTGTACAAGCATGTATGTTGGAATATAATAGGTATTGATATTACGACCATTTTGATTTATGGTTCAAGGTTATATGTTCAAAGGTCATGGCTGCATAAGTATACTGAAATGCTTAATGATTTTGAAATTATTCATTGTACTATAGTTAATACATGCATATTAGCTATTTATAAATGAAATGTACTAGATTTTTCTGATTAATTATTGTGGTGGCATTTCTAAACATGAGAAATTTTGTATGGTTTTGTAATTTAGTTTTTAATTGCAAACGATTTTGGACATATCATCGGGAGAGAGTTAAGGCCACAGGCGCTTGTTTCGATATTAAAAAAAATAATAATAAAATCCCTTGACCCTAATATAAGACTTATTAGGGTCCAGGGGTTTTATTTTTTTAAAATATCGAAACAAGCGCCTGTGGTTAAGGCCCATGCACCCTTGTTACTTTGTGTTTTTTTGTTGTATTTTTTTTTTTTTTTTTTTTTTTTTTTGGGAGGGGGGTTATGCTTTGGACTGGTATGCTTGTGTTTTATTTAACATAAAAAATAAAATGAAATGAAATGAAATGTTACTCGTTCCGGAAATGTGTTTGGGGTTACTTCCTTGTCCCATTTTAAATTAGAGATGACATGTTACTTCCACGTACCTAAAAATTGCGGGTAAACCAAAATGTTTATTTATGTACTAGGATAACATTCTGTTTATCTATAATCTAAGTACGATGAAAGGACAAAAAAGACCAAAGTTAAGCCTTAAACGCAAACAAAGTATACTGCCAGGTCCTAGCGAAGCTGAAACGAATATAACAAGCATAAACCCTTTCATTTCAAGTTCTAAGAAACCGCCTGTCATTGCAAATGGGAACTCCCCCAATCAGGTGTCTTTAGTTAACACAAACAGTACCTCATTATGTGATCAGGGAAACGACGGACGTCAAATTGTTATATCTATTTCCGATGACGACGATGAAAACACTGCAGGGAAGAAAGCCAGACATTCTTCGGGAACTGAAGAAAGGTTCAGGGATTCTAAAAAGAATGATCAGTGTGTAGTTGGCAGGTGGGTATAATGTTATGGTAGGGTCAACGGTTTTCATTTATTTTGATTTCAGAAACAAGTGTCTGTGGTAAAATGCCTAAGCTTGGGTTGAATTAAAACTAGGGAATATCTTTTTGTACCAAAGACTGAAAAATATTTCAACAAAAATTAGTTTTTTTTTTCTAGAAAACCATAAAAATGATTGAATCATACCATTTCAATAATTTTTGTGATAAAAATTTTTTTCAAAAATTATACATTGAATTTTAAGGGTTGGGGTTACTATAGGAAATCAAACCCTAGACCTTACAACACTTTTTAGGAGCCTGAAATTTGAATATATTTGTCAAAGTCTTAAAAGAGTGATAGCCCTTGCTGTTTCTCATACATACCTCTGTATAATACATGTAAGATTGGATACATTTAAAGAAGAATATATTTTGTAAGTATGTAATTAAACAAACAATATGCAAAACACCTTATTTTAAAATGTGAATGCATGTGTAACAATACATCATAATCATTTATTGTAATTCTCGTTTTATATACGGGTACATGAATAATAAAAAAAAAAACTCTACTGCCAAGATTAAAGTCAAAAACTGATTTTATATGACCAAGCCCTGCTACATCGTCATTGCTTTTAAAACTTACTTTTTAAGATCTTATATAATTACTCTTTACATATTTACCCTGAATTATAAAGTGATAAAAGTAATCCTTCTATAAACAAAGGCATTGATTTTTAACCCAGATTTAGATTTGAACTACTTGAATCAGTTTCAGTTTGTTAATACAAATCAACAGATTTAGATATGTTACTCTATTGTCTTGTTTCTTTGAAAATAGAACATCATATGACAATGAAAATTGATTGAAACAGCATTCATTGCATTGATTAATGTTATTTCAATGGAAATTGATTTTATTTCTTTTAAAAATAGAATTTTTCCAACTCGTAATAGTACATATGCTTATTGAATATAGATTTAATTTCAACTGAAGAGAAATGTACTTTTAAGTTCAAACAGTTATACTGGGGGAGTTTGCTGTCTAAGGTTTAATTTTTTTTTTTTTTCACTGATAATATGATGCCATGATGTGGCTATGGGTATGCTCCCATCACTGCAAACACTCAGTGATTTTGCTGTAGCTTTTAAAAACTACCTTCTACCTTTCAGATTGGAAAAATTTGGACCCTTTTTATGTCACATATTATGCTCAGAATTTTGAAATTCATTGCAAAGATCTTATATTGTGACAATATCTAACATTTTTTGTCTGTCAGAACAGTTTTGGACAACTGGATTTAACTTAAACTATTTTATTGTGTGTCACTGTAGCCTTTTGCGGAATTTTAGTTGTCAAATTGGGAAATTTTAGTCATATTTCTAAAGGGGAAACTACCTTTATTCGGTAGTAATTTTAGGCAAACAAAACCACTGACACTGCAGCACTGAGCAATGGGAAATTAAATAAAAGAAAATAAGTAAGATTTACACAGCTACAAAATGTAAAATAGATTTTCAATGGAAAATGAAATATGTTTGACACATTATTTATTTAAATGAAAATAAAATTACTTTTAGCTATTTGCATCCCCATTGTTTTAATTTACAATTACTTTCTCTTTACATAATTGCATTGTCCAATGTTTTCCAAAAACAAACTGTTGAAATGCTTGATGGTACAAAACATTTTCTGAAACACTTTTTCCATCATCCCAGAACTAACTGCCTCAATATAAATGGAAGAATCTTAACTCTAGCATCCAAATTACTCTACTCCACTCTAATCCACTACACTCCACTCTGATCCACTCCACTCCACTCATCCACTCTAATTCACCCCACTCCAATCCGATCCACTACACTCTCCTTCACTTGACTCCACTCCACGCATTTGTAAATAATAATAATAATAATAATAATAATAATTGCTTGAAACCATTTGTCTTTTGATTGAGATGTTACAAAAAAAATTATCAACAGGTTGCACTAGATAAATCACTGGCATCCTTTTGATGTTCCCCATTTTTCCAAAAGGGCAGTTTAACCAAAATCATAGATAAATCTCTGATAACATTCATTGAGATTCTGTTTTGAGAATTTAATAAACATGTCTTTTTTATGCAGTTTTATGTTGTCCTTTTCTGCAAACTAGTTCTTTTGACCACTGACCCATTGAGATCCCCTTACATGGAGATCTGGCTGTTGTACATATTGGCATTGTATAAAAAGTTTTTTTTTATTTGTTTGTTACAGATGCAGATTCCTGGATGTTGAAAATCAGGATTTGAGAAAGTTAAGAGAAAGTTTTTTGAATTATAGGCATACTAAAGCTGTAGATATTAAGTCCTTAAGAGATTTACCTGTAAACCAGGTAAGCAGATACCATTTAGTCCTTACAATTTAGAGGTAATGTTGTTTGTCAGCCAAGTCATGATTCTTTCACTGATGTGAAGACAGAAAAAATTCTGGTGTCTGGTATGGTGGAAGAAACCACATCTTACAGAACCAGTCAACCATTGGTGTATTGACTTGATGAGTTTTGATGAAAGAATCTTATTTGGGACTTAAACACAATTACCTCACTTCACTCATTGTCAATGATGGCGATTGAGTGGTTCAGGTGTTAGCCTTCTAACTCATGGCCTCTAACCACTGCAGGTACAACCTCCTAGACCACAAGTCAGAAAGGCTTTGCCTTACTGTAGGCCTTTGCTGGTTGGCTCAGTACCAGTATAACGCTATGAGTGGTCTGTGATGTTTATCTTCTACATTATGGATGAGTGCTCTAGCACTCTATAGATTGCCATAAGTGTGCATTTTGCAATGCAGATCAGAAACAGACACTCAAACACCACATGAACTTGTGTTAAGATTATTCCTTGAGATAAATAAGAAATTGTCTCTTCACAAATCACTAAAAATTGCTAATGTGACAAAAAACATCATAGGTAATTTTTTTGTTTATTAATATGTCAAGCTTTTGTAAAGTACTTGTTATGCTTATTTTATTCTATAGTTACAAAATGGTGATTTTGGGGTATGTTTTTAATTTATCCTTTGTCCTGTGTTTGTTTCAGGTTGTTAAAACTGAAAACAAAAGTAACAGCAAGGGAATTCAGAATCCTTTAAACAATGAAAATGTTAGTAAGACCAATGACAAAAGCACAAACCAGAATGATATAAATGGTGATTCCATAACAAATGTACATTCATTATCCTTATTGCCATCTTTATGTAAGTGGTGTCAGTACAGAAAACCAGTTTCTCTGTATGATCGGTATCCTTATAAAACTTTCTGGAATTATGATGAAAATTTACCGAGAGATAGTTCATCAGTTTGTGACAAGTTTCAGTGTACTGACCAATTAATGAAAACGGAAGTGTTCAAAAATACTGAAAAGAAGGAAATTCACTTCCGTAAAACAGAGACATCAAGATTAAATATAGTAGAATATATTGACGAAAGGCAGCCATTGTTTGAAAATAATAACAGTTCTTCCACTTTAAATTATTCCAATGTCACAGAAAAAATGGATGTATCGGATCATTCAAATATTGGTAGAATTGTTACTCAAACAGAAAATGAACATCAAACTCATGAGTCAGTTAATGAAATTTTAAAGCAGAAAAACATGGACACTAATAAGTCTTATAATGTCTCGAGACAAACTTCAAATGCGGACATGAATTTAGTCTCAAAGCAAAACATGGAAAATATTGATGATTCTAAATCTGAAATGGATTTATCTTACTTTCCTGAGGGGAGAAGAAGACAAGATAAAATTACTAGGCCAACTGATGAAACTAGAAAGCTAAGTTCTGCAGATATAAAATCTAATGACAGTTGTAATGATAAAAGGAAATCAGAGGATAATGGTAATAGATTAGACAATGATGAAGTGAATACATGTAATAATGTTTTGGATAGCAGCAATCTTGATGAAGAAAGAAGTTCCGGACTTGAAACTTGTCCTTTATGTCAAACTAAGTTCGAAAAAGGGTAATATTTTAATTATTTAAAACAGTTTGATAGCTAATGTATGATTCACAATGATGATGATGTGTGTATGCAACAATGTTATACTTTACAACTGTTTGATTTCATTTGAGGTAATTTCATAAGGTTTCTTAATCCAAAAAAAGTTACAACTGTATTTACAAAGGAAAAGCTGGAAAAAATTGTGTGAAAAGGATATGTTCCTAATCATTTATTTTCTTTGAGTTTTAACTTTTTTATGTTTTGTAGCATGAAGCCAATGTCATTTGCACTTATTGTGAAGTTAATGACATTTTGATTAAGTTGTAGTTTTCATAAAAAAAAGTTTTTCATCAAAATAGGGTCAAGGTCATTTTCAAGACAATGTTTTTGTTTTGTGCTTTAGGTTTGATACAATTTGAAATAGGTACTAAAATACTATGTCAGCACTGGCATCATTCAATATTTTTATTAATAAAAGAATAAAAATTAGCTACCTTTGACTGCAATAAATAGTGTCAAATCAGCATCTCAGGTGTTTTCCAATCATTTAAACCAATGGTTATTTTACCAGGTGAGCATTTCAGGCCCATTGTGCCACTTGTAAAAAAGAATTGTGAGAAAATCAGGGCTGTCAAAAAATTTGAATTTTTTTTTACCCATAGTTCTTTCCATTGCAATTAATATAATAATGGAGGCTTAAATATTTAGCTGTCACAGTTTCATTGTGGCTGTGAGTAAATGTTAGTCCATTGACACACCTGATTCTAATTCTTTCCAAGATACTTAAAATTTCTGTATATGCCAAATTGTTATGACCAATTTTTCACATACGGTAAAACCTATACTGTCCATTTCTATATAACAACCACCTGTCAATAGTGCTTAGAGTTCCCTTAGCTTCATATTTTAACCAAAAGGAAACTGTATACAGTTTATATTTCTCAGATCCTGATGAGTTGTCTTTTTATATAAGGTTTTTACTGTATAACATTCATTCTTCAGAAATCCTGTTAAGTCTGACACATATGTTAACTATTGAAGTTCTGTGTACATGTATTCCTCATGTTTATTAAAATCTAGTTTGTGGCTGGTTGAGCCATGTTGTCTTCTATCAACTGTTGTTTCAGGTTGTTATAAATCAGAATCCAAAATGAATGAACAACATTTGAACATGTACTGAAATTTGTTTCAGATTACTGTAGATGGTTTTGCATGAATTCAGTTGAATTTGAGTAATTACATCCCTGTCAAGATTTTTTTTAATTTTTTTTTTTTTTTTTTTTTTTTTTTTTTTTTTTTTTTTTTTTTTTGTTGGTTGTAATGAGGTATTCAGTAGGAAACCAGCAATCTCAGCAAGCAAACTGAAGAAACTGTCACACACAGATCTGTCCAGAGTGAATTCATACCTAGGCAGTTGATTGAACAAAAGATATGAATGGTACACATGTTCTAGTAAAATAAAAATGTAGTCATTTTATCCAGGTTTTTGGTTTATTTGCTTAATATTTGGTTGTGATATTTTACCTTGTAATTGATAATTTAAATATTTTTTAAAATTATTTTTAGAATGAAGCAGATAGATAAAGATGGTCATATCGCTGCTTGTTTTGCTGCTTCAAGTGATGATGTTTCCTGGTGATCACCATAGAAACGGAAAAAGTTCTCATCAACAACCCAAGTCTCTCATATTACATTGTAGTTGTTAGTAATAAAAAAATAAAACTCTTGCTTATCATTGTTGGTTTTCTTTACTTTGATAATAAGTTTTGAAAAGTAGAAAAAAAAACATGGAAATTTTTATCATTCCAAGTCAAATGGCTTGGTAATTTTATGATAAATTTGGTAATGCTCAAGTTGGAATTTCTTAAGGGAAATTATTGATATAATCAATGTTTATACATATTAATAATGAGGACAGTTTTGTATTCAAAATATTTTGCTGGATTCTTTGGTTTGTAGTCATTTTGTTTCACCTCACATCAGCAATTTGTCACCTATTTGCTATGAGAGCAAGGTTATTAATGTCTTAAGGATTAATCTTAAAACAAGTTTGTGTATGCACAAGTGTGTATAATGGCCTGTATTGTATTAGCATGCACTCAGGACAATTTTTGGTAAGGTACTAGCCCACTGAGTCGGTATGCTGCATACAAAACCTCTAGTACATTATCCTTGCAATGGGTGAAACAGTCTTTACTCTGTCCTTCTAATACTGAGAACAAAGCAAGGACGTCATATCTAAAATTTTAAAGTCTTATATATGACCAAGCTAGTGTTCCAACCCAAGACCTTCCACTGTCCAGATGGGCACTTTACCGCAGTGTCACCAAGTCGCTGAAGGCATATAGTTTTTAGCCTATCTGTCTGACTTAATTCATTGTTTTTTCTAAAAAAAAAAAATCTTGCTAAACATATTTCAATGTGAAATTTTTATCTTTTGGGTCACCTGAGCCAAAAGTTTATGGTGACCTTTTGTGAGTGTATTTCTTGTATATTTTCAACTCCTACAGAGCTATAGTGAGCCAAGGGTAGTGAAACATGACAATTATTGTAGGTCACTGATTTTGAAATATAGGTCAACAGCTTTGCAAATAGGTGTCAGCATAACATTTTTTTTGTTTTGTTTTATTTGTCCTACCACTATAAAGATTTTATTTGCACCAAAACAACTTTGGTTGGTGTTTTAACTTTTTTTTTTTAGTTTGTTTGTTAATGCCTTATAATTTCAGCAATAACACCTAGTATTTTGAGGTATAACATCTTTTAGTTAATGTAATAAAGCTTTGTATTTTGTGTTATAACACTTATAGTTACAATATAATCCCTTTAGTTGGTAACATTCCTGTAGCGGTCTGGGTAGCTTAGTTAGTATAGCACTTGCCTATAGTGCGGGAGGTCCCGACCGGGTTCTATCCCCAGATCAATCCTGCATTTTTTCTCCTTCCTGTTACAGTTTTGTGGCCCTCGGAAGTGGTGGACTGGCAATTACCGGCCATTTGAGGGAATTTTAGGACAGATTTCCCATTGGATCATTGAAAACTCAAGAATTAAAGGAGAGGAATGTAGCGGTCAGGGTAGCTTAGTTGGTAGAGCACTTGCCTATAGTGCTGGAGGTCCCACGTTCGATCCCCAGTCTGACCCTGCATGCAGATTATGCTTGTTTGATTATGATACCTGTAGTGAATGTTTTGATTGTAACCAAATCAACCTTAAGTTGATTCTTCATATTCAATTAACAGACTGAAACCACTGGTATTGAATATCATTAAATTGAAGTAAAGGGAGGAAAAAGATAACATAGATTTCTTCTGTTTATTTTAACAAGAGGATACGACATTGTTCAAATGGTTACCAGAAGACACAAAGAATAATCCATTATAAATGTTTCCGTTATCATGTTTTTTTTCTTTTGTGTTAAATTACGCTTTTTAACACCTTTGAATATTTTGTCTTCATTAGCCTAATAGGGTTTAAGTGATAAACCACTTTTTTTGTTTTTGATAAAATAGTTTAATAGAAGAAAACTACGTTAAATTGGTTGAAATTGGTCTTTACCAGTAAAAATGTGAAATTGGTGTTCTACACATCGTAGGAAGTTAAAAAGGGAATTGTCATGCCTAAAGACAGGATTGGATGGACAGGATCAGTGAAAAGCAGGTAACGGGTAGCTTGAATGTGTTTTAAGGCATGAATTATCATATTATTATGATATGAATAATTCGTGCCTTAAAACACATTTAAGCTACCTGCCTTTCTCTGACCTGTCCATCTAATCCTGTCTTTAGGCATGACAATCCCCCCTTTTTTAAAAATCTAAATGCACATATTAAACAGTTTTACTGTTGTGAAGCTAGCCCGCAATTCTTTTCAAACACCGCCAGCCCGCAATTCTATTTTTTTTCAACAGAAATCAATATTTCATTCCCATTATCATTGAAATAAACAATACCACGCTTTTCCCCATCTAGGCCAATCTTTTACAGATTCATCTATCCAACTAGAAGATTTGATGAAAATTTCAAGAACCCTTGAGGGGTAGAACAGTTCTAACAAGAGCTAAGAATGCAGATACCCCCTCCCGAAAAATGAAATTTTGAATAAAGGTTAAGGTTGAAGTAGCGTATCTGGCGTCAGACGCTTTTCCCCATCTAGGCCTTTCTGTCACAGATTCAGCTATCCAACTAGAAGATTTGATGAAAATTTCAAGAACCCTAGAGCGGTAGAACAGTTCTAACAAGAGCTCAGAAGGCAGATACCCCCTCCCGAAAAATGAAATTTTGAATAAAGATTAAGGTTGAAGTAGCGTATCTGGCGTCAGACGCTTTTCCCCATCTAGGCCTTTCTGTCATAGATTAAGCTATCCAACTAGAAGATTTGGAGAAAATTTCATAAACCCTAGAGGGGTAGAACAGTTCTAACAAGAGCTCAGAAGGCAGATACTCCCTCCCGAAAAATGAAATTTTGAATAAAGATTGAGGTTGAAGAAGCGTATCTAGCGTCAGTCGCCTTTCCCCATCTAGGCCTTTCTTTAACAGATTTTCTATCCAACTAGAAGATTTGGTGAAATTTTCAAGAACCCTAGAGGGGAAGAACAGTTCTAACAAGAGCTCAGAATGTAGATACCCCCTCCCGAAAAATGAAATTTTGAATAAAGGTTAAGGTTGAAGTAGCGTATCTGGCGTCAGACGCTTTTCCCCATCTAGGCCTTTCTGACATAGATTAAGCTATCCAACTAGAAGATTTGGAGAAAAATTCATAAACCCTAGAGGGGTAGAAAAGTTCTAACAAGAGCTCAGAAGGCAGATACTCCCTCCCGAAAAATGAAATTTTGAATAAAGGTTGAGGTTGAAGTAGCGTATCTAGCGTCAGTCGCCTTTCCCCATCTAGGCCTTTCTTTAACAGATTTGTCTATCCAACTAGAAGATTTGGTGAAATTTTCAAGAACCCTAGAGGGGTAGAACAGTTCTAACAAGAGCTCAGAATGCAGATACCCCCTCCCGAAAAATGAAATTTTGAATAAAGGTTAAGGTTAAAGTAGGGTATCTGGCGTCAGACGCTTTTCCCCATCTAGGCCTTTCTGTCACAGATTCAGCTATCCAACTAGAAGATTTGATGAAAATTTCAAGAACCCTAGAGGGGTAGAACAGTTCTAACAAGAGCTCAGAAGGCAGATACCCCCTCCCGAAAAATGAAATTTTGAATAAAGGTTGAGGTTGAAGTAGCGTATCTAGCGTCAGTCGCTTTTTTTCCATCTAGGCCTTTCTTTTACAAATTTGTCTATCCAACTAGAAGATTTGGTGAAATTTTCAAGAACCCTTGAGGGGTAGAAACAGTTCTAACAAGAGCTCAGAAGGCAGATACCCCCCTCCCGAAAAATGAAATTTTGAATAAAGATTAAGGTTGAAGTAGCGCATCTGGCGTCAGACGCTTTTCCCCATCTAGGCCTTTCTGTCATAGATTAAGCTATCCAACTAGAAGATTTGGAGAAAACTTTCATAAACCCTAGAGGGGTAGAACAGTTCTAACAAGAGCTCAGAAAGCAGATACTCCCTCCCGAAAAATGAAATTTTGAATAAAGGTTGAGGTTGAAGGAGCGTATCTAGCGTCAGTCGCCTTTCCCCATCTAGGCCTTTCTTTAACAGATTTGTCTATCCAACTAGAAGATTTGGTGAAAATTTCAAGAACCCTTGAGGGGTAGAACAGTTTCTAACAAGAGCTCAGAAGGCAGATACCCCCTCCCGAAAAATGAAATTTTGAATAAAGGTTGAGGTTGAAGTAGCGTATCTAGCGTCAGTCGCCTTTCCCCATCTAGGCCTTTCTTTAACAGATTTGTCTATCCAACTAGAAGATTTGGTGAAATTTTCAAGAACCCTAGAGGGGTTAGAACAGTTCTAACAAGAGCTCAGAAGGCAGATACCCCCTCCCGATAATGAAATTTTGAATAAAGGTTAAGGTTGAAGTAGGGTATCTGGCGTCAGACGCTTTTCCCCATCTAGGCCTTTCTGTCACAAATTCAGCTATCCAACTAGAAGATTTGGAGAAAATTTCAAGAACCCTAGAGGGGTAGAACAGTTCTAACAAGAGCTCAGAAGGCAGATACCCCCTCCCGAAAAATGAAATTTTGAATTAAGGTTGAGGTTGAAGTAGCGTATCTGGCGTCAGACGCCTTTCCCCATCTAGGCCTTTCTGTCACAGATTTAGCTATCCAACTAAAGATTTGGAGAAAATTTCTTAAACCCTTGAGGGGTAGAACAGTTCTAACAAGAGCTCAGAAGGCAGATACCCCATCCCGAAAAAATGAAATTGTGAATAAAGGTTAAGGTTGAAGTAGCGTATCTGGCGTCAGACGCTTTTCCCCATCTAGACCTTTCTGTCCAAGATTCAGCTGTCCAACTAGAAGATTTGGTGAAAATTTCAAGAACCCTTGAGGGGTAGAACAGTTCTAACAAGAGCTCAGAAGGCAGATACCCCCTCCCGAAAAATGAAATTTTGAATAAAGGTTGAGGTTGAAGTAGCGTATCTGGCGTCAGTCGCTTTTTTTCCATCTAGGCCTTTCTTTTACAGATTTGTGTATCCAACTAGAAGATTTGATGAAAATTTCATAAACCCTAGAGGGGTAGAACAGTTCTAACAAGAGCTCAGAAGGCAGATACTACCCTCCCGAAAAATGAAATTTTGAATAAAGGTTGAGGTTGATAGTAGCGTATCTAGCGTCAGTCGCCTTTTCCCATCTAGGCCTTTCTGTAACAGATTTGGCTATCCAACTAGAAGATTGGTGAAATTTTCAAGAACCCTTGAGGGGTAGAACAGTTTCTAACAAGAGCTCAGAAGGCAGATACCCCCCTCCCCGAAAAATGAAATTTTGAATAAAGGTTAAGGTTGAAGTAGCGTATCTGGCGTCAGACGCTTTTCCCCATGTAGGCCTTTCTGTCACAGATTCAGCTATCCAAGGAAAAGTTTTGGTGAAAATTTCCAGAACCCTAGAGGGGTAGAACAGTTCTAACAAGAGCTCAGAAGGCAGATACCCCATCCCGAAAAATGAAATTTTGAATAAAGGTTAAGGTTGAAGTAGCGTATCTGGCGTCAGACGCTTTTCCCCATCTAGGCCTTTCTTTTACAGATTTGTCTATCCAACTAGAAGATTTGGAGAAAATTTCATAAACCCTTGAGGGGTAGAACAGTTCTAACAAGAGCTCAGAAGGCAGATACCCCCTCCCGAAAAATGAAATTGTGAATAAAGGTTAAGGTTGAAGTAGCGTATCTGGCGTCAGACGCTTTTCCCCATCTAGACCTTTCTGTCACAGATTCAGCTATCCAAGAAGATTTGGTGAAAATTTCAAGAACCCTAGAGGGGTAGAACAGTTCTAACAAGTGCTCAGAAGGCAGATATCTCTCCTGAAAAATGAATTTTTGAATAAAGTGAGCTCAGGAGCTACTTCTGAAAAACGAAATTTTTGAACTTTTGTTTTATTTTAATCATTTATCCGGTTTTTTTTTTGGTTTTTTTTGTTTTTTTTTTTTTTGCTCCAATATGCTCGTGGTGGAAATCTTTTTCTGATCCGAATGTTGTCTTAAAATTCCATTCACTACAATTGCCATGTTTGTATTTATTATGATTTAGTAAAAATTATTTTGAATTATTCGAAAAAAGGCTTATTTAAACATGGTTGACACTTTTTTTTTTTTTTTTTTTTTTTGAAAAAAACGGGAATATTTGTGGATACAAAATGGATATATAGTTTAATGTTGTTCAGGGTTAGTTGATCATCTTTGTCTACAAAAAATGGTCTTTTTAGTGAATTTTAAAATTTTCTGTATTGTTGCAAAATGTTTTGCTTCATTGAGAAAATTTAAATTGGGTATACAAATAATGGCAGAAATGTTTGCATAACACTAGATAATGAGCTAAATTGGCAATTTGGTTTACATTTCCACGACTGAGACTGTAACCATAACAAAAAAGAAAACCACATAGCATTAACTATAATGACTTATTTCAACTTGTTTCATGTTGCTTAGATCAGTGCGATTGAATAAAATTCAGAATGAAGTCATTTGTAATAATTTAAAGTGTTTAAGGTTAAAGGTTAGTTTAAGTGCAAAAAGGCAAAAATTGTCTGATTTATGTATGCGGGCCTTGATTTAGTTGTTTTGAACAGTTTTTCTTCTGTAATTTATTGTATTTTTCTGAATTATCTGTTGTAATGCAATCGTTTATATATGTTTAAACATTAAAATTCCATGGAAACTGTGCCACCATGAACAAACTTACCAGTTTTTCCCATCTTTATCAAAATTCAGTTTGTTCTCCTTTTGATATTATGTGCCATCATTAGAAGAAAACCATAACAAAAATCTTCAATTTATGCAACTAGTTTATCGATTCTATAAAAACTACTTTTTATGCTTTTTGATAAGTAGTGAACTTGGAACTAGGAACTCCTCGAGATACATGTATCATCATTTAGCCTAGAGAAATCAAAAACATTAAAGTTAGACGACTCAAAAAGCAATCACGATAGCATACTTTGGCTAATAAACGGACAATCCAATGACCTTATCCCGCTAGGCTTCTTTAAAAGTGGATAAAATATACACGTCTTTTCAAAAATATTGTAGTTCTTAAGTTTCCTGCAAAATTGTGACCTTGACCTTTGAACCTCTATCGTGACCGCAAATTAATGCTACAAAATGTTAAAGTAATTCAGATTATTTACCAATTTATACAAATTTAGTAAGAATCTGTGGACCTTCACTTTTGATATACATATCAAAATGATGATTTTAAAAGTATCCACAATATATGGATCCTGCTCTCGTTACACTGAACATATTTTACCTAACATTTTTTCTAACATATTTTACCTTAAAACATAGAAGAGCGCGTAACCTAAAACATCCGAATTAAAGAAAATGTGATTAAAAATCTTATAAAAATATTGAATGGCGCGGAAAAAAATATAACTGGAGGTATGAAAAACCATGGTAATGTCATCTGGGCCTTCAAAAGGGTGTGTCGTAATTTTTAGCTCGGCAGACTTGTATCCAATCCTCCCATTCACATAACTCTGATAATGTGTCAAAAGTAATACTCTCGTCTCAAACTTAAGTCTTATGTCTAACCTGACCAGAAATTGAACCAACATCATAACCCTCCACCCCGCCTCCAAGATCTGCCTCTAAACCACCTAGGCATTATTTAATTGGAGTTGGGTTTGTGGTCTTAGGTGCCAGCTTGCGAATCACAGTACCTTACATTTATAGTTAGTTCCCCTGTCATTTGTTTAGGTTTTTTCTAACTGCTGTATGTCCATTTTTTCTATGAGTACTCCAGTTTCCTTTACATTTCTCAATCCGATTACCTTCATACAGTGAAATTATCTACATCAGGGTGCTAGATACAATCAACATAGCATAGCATAGCATGAATGCAAACTAGTTATATGTCAGCTTGCAAGGTTCCTAATCTTTTCTCAGTGACGCTGTAGTGAGAAAATGTGTCTTTTGCATAATGATTGCTGTAACATGTTGATGTATCTTAAAGTCAATGCTTAGAATAAAAAAGCCAGATCCTGTATCAACACAAAAGATTAAGAAAAACAATACATAATTTTATTCATGTTTTGATAATTTCCCAAAGAATGAACACTCAGTAATCAAAGTTTAATGAGGAATAATTATTTGTATATTTTAATCATATCATGCAACATTTTCAACCAAAAGGGCTTCTGATTCAACAAGAAAATGAAAAATTGCATCTTCCATTCCTGCGAGTCAGAATTTATAAAAATTTCTTAAACCTATGAATAAATATTATGTACTTGTTTGTATGCATACTAGTTTATTCATATGGCATTTTTTTATAACACAAAATACTTCTATCATCTATATATTTAAATGACCCATCTTTTCTTTCTTTAAAATTTCTTCCCT
>JARBDR010000750.1:105471-201572 GCA_029721355.1 Tegillarca granosa | reverse complement strand
ACTGACAAATAAAAGTTAGGCACAAACATGGAGTCCTCGTTGGATTATATTCCAGAATCAGTTTACTCCGTCTGTTATTCACACTTTGACATCGTCTGATTTAAACCGAGAAACAGAAATAAGTGTCAGAGAGGCTGCTCGCTTAGCATCAGTTGGTAGCGGACAAGGATTTATCAAATGTTCATGCAAAACGGGATGTTCTAAAAGGACCTGTAAATGTGTGAAAGAAGGACTATTGTGCAAATCTAGATGTCACAACGGTCTTTCTTGTCAAAATAAGTAAATACTTTGCTGTAACTTTTCAGATTACTTTTGCTCCAATTTAAACTTTTCACATTTTTCAACACCAAGAGTGTATTGTTTGCACCAAAGAAAATCTATTTGTTTTGTTATTTGCACCAAATAAAATATTAAAATATATTTGTTTATCTTTGAAGTTCTGATGTTTGACCAGTAAATATGTGTAAATTAATAGAAAAAATCAGTATATACGTGAATTTCCTGGTAATCTCAGTAAATACATAAAACAACTAAAATTGCAAGTAAATACACGTATTTACTGAACATCCAAGAAAATACGAGTAATTACTAATTACACGTATTTACTTTAACATATATATATTTGGATTAATAGATTTGTTGGTTGGTGTTGTTGTCGTTCGTATCGTACCGGCTTTATTAAATTCTAAGGACTATTTAAGAACAAGAAGAAGTTCGTGTATGCATGAGATATGCGAGATTTTTTATGGTTTGCCTTGTGCTAGCGCGCACTAAGGGTTACTGTAATTTTACCGAGTAAGTATGCCACAGACAAGCATATTTCTCCCCCAGTCACATCATCTGCAAATCAGTCAGGAATCAGTCGATACACTATCCTTAGTGTCGAGCACGAGACAAGGAAGCATTATCTTAAATTTAAAAGCCTTTTGTACATTGGATGACCCGGCCGGGGTTCGAATTCACGACCCTACGCTATTGAGGAGAACGCTCTAACTACGTTTATATAGTTTCACACAACTAAGATAAAACTCGAATTGTAACCTTTTCATTTGAGAGTATTGGTTGTAAAACTTGATGCTATCGACGTTGCCTGTTAAGATGGCAAGGTCGTGAAGATTTTGATAAGGGTAAAGTTTATGGCAGGGTGAAATGTCAAGGTCAGTGATAAGTCGAACAAGGTCATGTTAGGCATATGATTATACTGGTTTTATATGTTTGAGTGACTGTGTTTGTGACAGCGAATTATGCAAAATTTTCTTAGAAAATCCAATAAACTTGAATTAAATTCGGTATGTTCCAGTTATTTGAGTTAAGTCGTAACTAAAATAGCTATGCGCGTCCGAGATTACCATAATATATTCCTGTAGTAGTAAACTTTTGCTGCTACGGGGATTCTACATGTCAAAAATGATGATATTTACACCGGAAATGGTTTTTTTGTCGCTTTACGTCATATGCGCAAAAAATGCACCATTTGTCTTGTTTTTTAACATGTAAAATGCCCGTAGCAGCAACAATTAATTCCCATTTCTACAGAATATTTCATGGACGTATATATTAATTAATAAAGAGGTAAACGGGTCACTATAGAGAGGGTGCTTGTGTGTTTATTTCCAGAACTTACAAAGCAACCTACCCTGTGAAAATATGTTAGAGAGATAATAACATTTATCGCAGAGAGTTTGTCAAATGAATATATAATATAGGCCACTTTCCTTTTGCAAATCATCCAATCCATACAGGTAAGAGATAGTATTCCAATATCTGACACACAGGCATAAGAAGTAATTACTTGCAGCATTAGAGACTATTGGTTTTGACAAATCAAAATATTGGGTTACATAGTATGAGATCAGGTGGTTAAACTGCGGCTGTCTCCATCGGTGTTACTGACAGATTGTTACATTGTTACAAAAAGGTGGTCGCTTGTCGTCAAAAATTCCAAAAGATCAATACTATCGAGAATGTCGCAGACAAATTAACTATATATATATATATATTATATATATATATATATATATATATATATATATATATATTATATATATATATATATACTATATATATATATATATATATATATAGCCTGAGCTACTATAGTGGTCACACGGCAGGAAGACAAAGTTGTAAAACACAAATTAATTTAAATAAGGTTTATAATTTTTAGGCGAATATACACATTTAACTTAGCTCAGTTGCACCTGACAACTCTCTCGTGATAAATGAACAAAACACATCCCAAACTATGTTGTATTACACAAAAGAGTGTACCAAAACTTGTAGCATGCAGTTGTTTGCGATCAGTTACAATGTGAGCAAATGAAGAAACTCGGTATCCAATTAAACAATTTTGTTTCTTGCACTCACCTATATATCACAACTATATCTAAAAAATCTGCAAGCATGATGTCGTCGTATATCGCCATATATATATATATATATATATATATATATATAGATATATATTATATATATATATATTATATATGTTGTGTGGTGTGTGTGTGTGTGTGTGTGTGTGTGTGTGTTTATTTATATAAGTATACAAGACCATAGGCCCCATAGTACAATTATTTTATATTTCTCATAAGTGCTCATATAAGTCTGGGAATACACTTATTCCCTAAATATATAAATGTTCTTGATCTGCCATAAGTCCTTGCTGATAAAAGTGTCCATCTGTTCATACCAGTTAATGCTCATATAATAAATTTACATATAGATAATAAACCAAATACCAGACATTATTAAGTTTAAAATATGTGTGTAACTGATACAAAATATCATTTAGTTTAACATAGGTATATAACTGACATTAAATATCAGATATAATTTAGTATACTCATAAAATGAGTATGTTGCTAAATCATTTAGTGCATTCATAAAGCAATCTCTTTCTTTAAATGCTAAATAAACATATTTACTAATACATGTATTATACAGAACATCATCATTATTAGCACTGAGCAATGCATCAACATTACGGTACTTTGATATGTATTCATTTATGTTGAAATTATTTCTAACATCTGCATAAAGATTACAATAAAGCAAAAAATTGCTTTTCATCTTCAATCTGCCTGGTATATTTTTGTAATAAACAATATTTACAAAGACGACTGTCCCTATCAATACCTCTGGCTCTACTTCTAGATTATGACTTGAAAATCTTAGACTAGATAAAGCTACCCTGAAAGCTTTACTCTCTACACAGTATAAATACTTTTCAGGTTCAAGAATGTTTTTACACTATTATAAAAGTCCAATTTACTTGTACTTGATTTTGAGGAGTACCATTTCTGCATATATGTATCTTTCACTCTACCAAAAAAATAGTCATAAAAAGATTAATATAACCAACACCTTGAAACAACCAAACATTATTAAAACCATATTTACATAGTAAATCACAAATACGAGATGACCAATTATAAGATGTTTTACCTACTAAATGCCTCTCATACAACATATTATAACACCTTTTAGGATATCTACATTCTTCCATTTGTAAAATTTTAAACCAATACTTCAATAGTTTCTTATAATAGTGTACAAAAACAGGAAATCTGCCAAGTTCACCTAATATGAGGAAGTAATTTCCACATTTTCACCACAGAAAAGCCACTTCTCACTCTGTTTAACTGGTACACCTCTGCGAGACACTATAATTTTAGTCTTGTGCATATTGATCTTCATTCCATACTTGTTACAAAATGATGCAACAGCTAATATCTGCTTCTGCAAATTAACCACTGTGGGTGCCATATCTATTATATCATCAGCAAATAATAACTGCATTAAATTTGGAATATACTGGTCAATAAAAATACCTGTACAATGTTTAAGTGTTGCAACAAGCTCATTTAAAAACATAATAAATAAAAATGGACTTAGCATACACCCCTGCCTTGTACCAATATTACATTGAAAGAATTCAGATAAACCACCAGGCAGCCTGATTCTTGCCGTCATTTGCAAATACAAAGATTTCAGAACCGTAATTAACTTTGCACTTATTCCACTATTTATCAGAGTATACAGGAGTATCCCATGCTGTACACAATCGAAAGCTTTAGAGAAGTCTATAAATAAACCATACATTTCTTCCCTTCTTGTTACATAAGTACTTCTGGACTATTGCCTGAAATACAAAACACTTGTCTATGGTTGAATATCCATGTCTAAACCCTGCCTGCTGTTCCACAAATTTCTCTTCAATCTCTGCCCAGCTTACTAGTCTATTATTTAATACTTTTGTAAATATTTTCACTAATGCATTCAGCAGGGAAATGCCTCTATAATTTTCTAGTTTGTCAAGCTGACCTTTCTTGTGTATTGGACAGATGATAGCCTCGCCCCACTGTTTTGGAAAACTACTAGAGTCTAAAATTAAATTGAAAAGCTGTAAAATATGGTTACATAAAACATGGAATGCACACTTAAACATTTCAGTTATTAACCCATCCACACTAGGAGCTTTCCCATTTTTCATCTGCTTCAAAGCAACCTGGACCTCACCTGCTGTTATTGGTTCATCTAAAAATTCAACACTTATGGGATTTTCAACCAAAAAATTGTTTGTTTATTCATTTGCATACTGTTCAAAGTCAGCATCTGCTGGAAACTTAGCAGAATGCAACAACTCACTAAAATAGTTGTACCATTGCTTCCCACTGATACCGTTAGAATATCTATTGTTTCTACTTAGAGCTTTCATTTTTGACCACATCTCACCTGTATTATATAATGTATTAAGTTTTTGCGATTTCTGGTACTTCAGTTCTCGTTCCTTTCTATCACATAGAATTTTAAACCTCTGTCTGGCTTTCCTGTACCAATTTCAGTCATTATCACCGTTAGATTCTCTGTAACTGTCCAATAACACATATTTCTCTTTCTTCGCCATCTCACAAGCACTGTCCCACCATTCTGGCTGTAACCTTTCCTTTCTTGGCTTTACTAACATATTATCTCCAGCATATCTCAATATTTCACTTAAGATAAATACACATTCATTGTCTGAACCATCAAGGCTTACCAATTTTTCAAAGATACCAAGTTGTTCCCTCACAAAATTATCAGTTAATCTATCAATGAACTCATCTCTTTTGTCTTCACACCATTTATACCTACAAATGACAACATTTTGGTTTTTGCTACCCAGTGCTTTATCTGAGCAAAAGGTACCCAGGATGGGAAAATGATCAGTAATATCTATATCAAGAACCCTAAAATCAGACATATACTGAACCAAATGTTCGGATACAAAAAAGTAATCTATTACACTTTTACCTAGTGTTGAAATTAATGTATATTCACCATTTTGTCACCATTTGATCTACCGTTTACAATATGTATTCTCAATGTTTTACATACATCTATAAGAGACCTACCATACGTTTTTTTTTTATATTTTGATTTTCGCTCACTATGAAAAATCATCATTTATAAACCTATCACCAACTGGTAGGTATTTCATGCTATCATTTATATACTCATTTTCAATACCAGTCCTTGCATTTAAATCACCACAGCATAAAACACCTACCTCTTCTTTTATGTCATTTAAAGTAATACTTATGTCATCATATAACAAATCAATACCATTTTATCTTCTAGGTTTTCATAAACATGTAAATCCCATGGGGAATATAGCAAAAACATGCTAAAATGTCATAATCACACCCAAATAATTTACCCTTAAACAAGATCATAATTGATGTACTTAAGTTGTCATAGACTTTTTTTAATATATAATAATAAATCATGTTTAATATATACTGCTAAACCACGGGGAGTAATACCATATTTAGACCTCTTAACACCAGTATTACAATACATTTTAATAGACTGTAACAGTTCATGTTTGAGATCAAAGAAATCTTTACGCAAATCGTCTTTCATCTGATTCATTTGTGCTGAAGTTTATCAAACATTTTCTTCAATAATATAGGGGGGACAACTCTCAGTGACTATTGACCCCGACTGGGACAAGTTAGCTTGTCTGGTCTGAACAGGGCCTTTTTCATTATTTCCTGGGCCAGTGTATATATATATATATATATATATATATATATATATATATATATATATATATATATATATATATATATATATATATATATATATATAAATATTTAAGTTGTTTTCTTAAATTAAAACACTACAAACAATAATTTAAATAAACAGGATTTATTGCCATACTTTCAAAACAAAAAAAATAATCAACACGACGAGAATGAAGGCCAAAATCAATTTATTTTTGAATGTTTGAGACTAAAACATATATTGAATTATGCATTCAGTGTTAACACAGTGTCATACTTCTGTATGCATTGTTACATAATATGCACACACACACACAAAGAAATAAAAATCAATAATAAATTATAAGCAAGCACACATTGTAAATGAAACATTTTGAATATATATATATATATATATATATAAATATATATATATATATATATATATATTAGACAAATAAGACCAATGGTTTGGTTTTTAATTCAATTATGCCATCAGTGATGTCATCAGTGTTTTCTTTTTTATGCATCGTTACGATACTTGTAAATTTACATACACATACACCCAAACACGGATTCACACCAAGACAATATATAAATAAATTTTAAGCAAGCACATATGTAAATGGAACATTTTGAAAATGTAATTGTTATTTTATTTAGTGTAAAGTTGGTTGGCAGAATAGAATTGATAAATTAAATAAAACAAACATACCAGTCCTTGTCCAAACCACAATCCAAAAAAAAAAAAAAAAAATCAAAGTAAAAACTTTGAAAGCTGACAAAATTAGTTATACACGTCAACTTCCATCAAGGAATTGATGCCGGGTGCTCCGGCAAAGTAAGCACCTCCTGTCTAACTAGATACACCCGTCACGCGCAAAGTCAATTTTGAAAATAAAAGGAACAAAGAACTATGGTAAGTCAAATATATCCAGTATAAGTTTGGATACAGTGACTACATACAATATTGTGATGACGGCCATTAAACTTTTTAAGGGCCTTGATTAGCCTAGGCTTACAATATTTTTGCGTCAACAATTTAATTGTAAGTAGTTTGCTTCGTTGTAGAAAGTCCCCATAGTGGGTACAAGCTCTCCCATAACGTATAAAAGCTGCATTAAGTTTTCCAAAGAAAAAATTAAAACGGTTCCAATTCAAATAATGATGTTCCTTATGAACAATGTTACATTTGGTTCAACGATAAAAGCTCGAATAAATGCAGAAATTACAGTAGTTACCCAGCGAGATGCAGCATTTGGGATCTAATATTAGAACATGGTTACGTCATCAAAACCCGGGTCATTTAAACACAACTTTCAAAAAGGTGAAATACGATAAATTAAACGCAGAACTTCGTTGAATTTGTCATTTGTGACTTAGTAAGGGATACATAACACCATTTCAAATACATCTGGATATTAATGAAGGACAATTAATGCAATCTGTCATGTTTCACCTTCGATTCTAGGGTTTTCCGTACATCAGTGCGCATGCTCAAAGCTCATTATTACCATCGTAAAACACTGATCAACCGGTCAGAGGATTCCGTTTATTTACAGCTAAAAGAAATCAAATTTTGGAAAAAGAATGTCACGGATCGTGGTTAGAAGATATCTATTTTTTTAAAAAAAATATATTTTTTGAAAATGAAAAAAAATTCTGAAAATTGAAAAAAACTAAATTCAGCTTTAACTGTGAAACATATACACCATGCGCAGGAGAAGCAGATGTATTACTGCAAAGAAACGGAAAGTTGACAATAGAAAAATTGAAGTCATCACGTTTGTCGTATAGCTTCAGATGTAACCTTTCGTGACTGTATATATATAATTGTATATATATATATATACCTTACAAAAATTATATAAAAAAATCTCTTTCAATCGTTAAAAAT
This sequence comes from Tegillarca granosa, assembly GCA_029721355.1. Taxonomy (NCBI): domain Eukaryota; kingdom Metazoa; phylum Mollusca; class Bivalvia; order Arcoida; family Arcidae; genus Tegillarca; species Tegillarca granosa. Next base: position 193,649 of record JARBDR010000750.1, on the reverse strand, counting down.
TCTTTGAAGTGTATTCTTACAATCATTTTTACAAAAAAAGGCGCAGAATAAAAATAAATAATAAAAATAATTTTTTTTATTAAAATATTAAAATAGGGGCAAAATAACATAACTAAATTAAAAAAATATGCTACCTTATGATACTTTACTTTATAAATTATCCGTTTATCCTATAAGCCTTCAAAATTATTGGCAAAGAAAAATTGTTTATTAAATTCAAGAAATTTTAATGTACTCATGAAAATAAATTTTAAGGCTTCTTATAAAAATATAACATTTGGATTATAAGCAATTTTATTTTACCCTTTTTATATGTTACGATAACATTTTGGAATTAACATCTTTATAGGTAGTATTTCTGAATTCAAATTAAAAATTAAGAAACGAAAAAACAATTTTTTTCAAGAGTCAAGATAAAAAAAATTTTATTAGGTATTTTATGTTATATTTTATGTTTTCTGTTTTGGTAATGCTATTATTAAGTGAACAGAGAGAACAGAGAGAACTTGTTTTTTTCCTTTTACTTCAAGAAATTTATAAACACGACAATATTTTTCTATATCATTTAAAATATATATATATTTAAATTAATTAAAACCAATTAAAAATATTCTTTTGTTAGTTGCTCAGGCTTCCAATAAATATCTATCATAAAAATCCCAACAATCCTTTATTCCTATATTACCACTACACACACACACACACACACATGTATATGTATGTATGTATATGTATATGTAAATATATATATATATATATATATATATATATATATATATATATATATATATATATATATATATATATCACCACAAACTAGCAGTTTTAAAACAAAAATAAAAGTCTCGAAAAATATATATATATTTTGGCACGTGTAAGGTATTATATACGAATTATAATTTTAATATTACAATAGTAGGTTTAATGTATTATTATGCTCAAAATCTATATAACTTGGTCTAAGAAGAGATAAATTATGAAGCTAACCATAGAATTTTTATTTCGGATCAATTAATTAAAACATAACGAGAATCTTCCCTTTGAGCATTAAACCTGCAGAAATGAAATTTCATGACAACCAGATCTTTTTATGCCGTCATGTGAGGTAAATTTGCACCACAAATTTCTATGTGTCCAAAATATTCTGAATCCTAGATCATACAAATCTTTAAATATGTAGAGTGCCATCTTATATTTTTCTTTAGAAGGTTCTTTTGGAGAAATAGCGATGTGGAACTCTGCTAAAAACTGCCTCACGTTTTGAAGACTTCCGGTGCTTATCATTTCCGGTAAAATTCGCCACTCCCATGTTTCTACATCCATTTTCAATACATCTAGTTGTTTCTGAAATAATAGTAGGAAAAAAGCTGGTTTTGACTAAAATGCGCTTGTTGAGCTCCAACAAGAAAAACTAATAGCTATACTAGTAAAAAAAATATCCACATTAGATCATTAATAATTAAATGTATATTTCACCAGTTTTAATGATTAAACTCTAAAGAGGTTTAAAAGTTATATGTATAATATTGAGTGAAATAATTTTTTGAAAAAAATTACAACAGTTTTGTTACTACGGATATTATATCATAGTTTTATTACTACGAGTACTATATAATTTAATGTATAAACATGTCTTTTTCAGTTTGTAATAACGACCAAAATGTAATTAAAAAATTAATTATATACCGATGAATGTCCTAAAAATTCTTTGAATGAGTTTAAGTTTTTCATTTTCCACCGGGTACCTTTTCCAGACACAAAATCTTTATTGTCATTTGATATTCCGTATGAATGGAACGTAACTTTTTCGGAACGTTTGTGATCTTTAAGCCCATTGCTGTAAAGTATAAATGAAAAAAGAGATAGAAGTCCATCGATATTAAGACTGTTCAGTATATTAAAAATAAACATTTTAGTTTAAACAGAAGTAATCATACATACAAACAAATTTAGCATAACACAAATAAGGAATTCAAGAACAAGACCATGACTCTTATATGAACTAGTCTTCATGTAAATAACATATTATATACATGTATATAAAAAATCAACATGAAGTTACAATAGTTACAAATAAATAAAATTTTAGTGGTTCTTAAACACACAGAATCCATTTTTGTAACCATTTTGATTTTTAATAAGCCTATTAATGGACCAATGGTTGTATAATAAATGATATGTCGCAAGTTGAGCAACCAACAATTCCAATAATCATAACACTGGGCATTTGACTCGTTTTGAATCTTGGTTTGAAACCCGGAAATAAAAGGGTTTCCAGCAATTTGTCTTTAATTTTCTCCAACAGGAAGTAGTTTAGAGAAATGTCGGAAGTTGTTTTATCTCAAACAACATTTCTTTTTGCAAAAACGTGCATAATAGTAAACGTTTCATTTAACAATTGAACTGTTTTAAAATGATGTTCATTGTCAGTATGAAGGCAACAACTTAGCGAACAAACGGAATAACGCGCGTTAGCATTTTAAAACAGTTCAATTGTTATATTTTCATTAAATATTTAAAAAAAAACATATTTATTAATTTTAAGAATAAAAAAAATTCCCATCTATAACACATGCACATTGGGGGAGTCCAGTAGACGCAACAGCTGAATTTAAGACCAAGAACGATACATAATTAATCCGCACTAGTTTTATGTGGGGTAACAACGGGGGGTTTTGGTTTGAAAAATTAAAGTGTTATCAGGTAATTTGATAGTATTTTCTCGATTTTCCATTAACATAATATATTTTTGAGAATATTGGCTATAAAATAATACAAATAAAAAATTGAATATCAACATCAACATATCCCGGTACGAATTCGAAACCCACATGCTTGGCAATTGAAAATCACCCCTCTGCTACAGTTTCCTCCGTTTCAGATAAACAAATTTCACTTCCGACATATAGACAGCAATCTTTTACTCCAAACTTCTTTTTCAAAACAACCCCCCCCCCCCGTTCGTACCCAAAATCAAAAATAGTGCGGATTAATGACGTGTCGTTCCTGGTCTAAAATTCAGCTGTTGCGTCTACTTGATTTCCCCAATGTGCATGTGTTATGAACGGGAATTTTGATTTTAAAATCAATAAATATATTTTTTTAAATTATTTTAACGAAAATATAAGAATTGAACTGTTTTAAAATGCTAACGCGCGTTATTCCGTTTTCTTGCAAGGTTGTTGCCTTCATAATGACAATAAACATTATTTAAAACAATTCAATTGTTAAATAAGCATCGTGTTTCAATGACATAAGCAGGCATAACTAGAAAGGGATGTTAACGTGAAATTGGTTTTCATGGATCTTTGAAGCTTTCTGACGTCATTTTTTGGTAAATATCAATAATTTGCAAAGAGTAGCCTTTCTTTCGACTTGCAGCTAAATGTGAAACAGCAATTTTCTAACTTTCTTTTAGTAAGGTCTATAAAAATGAACCCTTAACTGCTATTGGTTTGAAATAGAATTTTCTGAACACTGGTGTTAACAAAAAAAATCCCAGATACTGTTTATTCGCAAAACAACATCGCACAATCATAGCTAGATTTTTTACCGTCTTTTTTTCCTGTATTAGAAAATGTTTGACCTTTTCCAATGGTTTAGGTAAAAACGAGTATGGTCAAATAAATATGCAAAACGGGCGAGGTGTGGTTTTTTAAGCGTAAAAAACGACGACCAAAAGAAATGCATGAAATATAATACTATTATGTATAGAGTTTTATATATATGTATACAATAAAAAGACACCTGTCACAAAAGTACACATTACCTATACTTAAGTGTTATTGTGTTCTATATTTAAAACTGTACTAAAGTTGAAATATGAATATATTTGCATCTGAAATTATAACACAAAATAAATATGCGACAAAAGACGTACGCAGACAAAGCTGTTTGATGTATAAAATTATTGTTTAGTGTAAGAATTTTGATACGGTCTATGGTATAATTCGACAGTGTTGATATATATATATATATATATATATATATATATATATATATATATATATATATATATATATATATATGCTTATTAGGATGCCTAAGGCGAACCGTTAGCGTGATCATGGTGACAAGACTGACAGAAAATACGACAGGGCATAGTGGACACTTTTGGCTAGCAATGTATTAGCTATTTAATATAACATTCAGTAAAATGAACTCGTATTGAAATCACTTTTTTTTTTTTTTTTTTTTTTTTTTTTTTAAAAAGGGTTATTGTTTGAAAGGTATTTTTGATAATATGCAAATCTCAGTAATATATGGAAAACTGTAGTTTAACATTACCTGGGATCAAAAGAGTGTACTTCACATCCGTACTGTTTTCCCATCTCATCGTCAAAGCTGAAATCGTCCTTTATTCTGCAGAAAAAAAGAATATATTTATTAAATTAAATTTCAGATTTTCCATTTATTAGTAAAAGATAATATGTATCATAATAATATTTTAAAAAAAGAGGCTCTAAAAAGATTCGAAATTATACCGGCATTGTTACGTGCAGAATTTTGAATATTTCGAGAATTCTGCACATGACATTATTATTGAATTAAAAAGTTGGGGTCGTTTTCGGTTTCAATAAAGATGGCTATTACGTGAGCCACTTTAGGTTATGTAAATGAACTTGTATTAATGAAAAACCGAACAAAATATGGAAACAATGAAAAAAAAATCTTTTTAAAATTTAAAAATTTTAAAAATTTAAAAATGTAAACTTTAAAAAATTTGTTGAAGTTAGAAAATTAACGAAGCCGACATTAAAAAAAGACATGTGTTTAGTATTGTATCATGTGATTAGTTTGTATAACGAAACAGAAAAAATGTACAATCACAACTTATTCTAAAAATAAAGGATTAGTGACTAAAACATAAGAATGCCAATTGGTTACACAATTTCCTACTTAGCACTTATTTTTTAAAATGAGCATGGGTCTGATTTGTCGATTTTCAGAAACCAACGCATGTATCAAAATGCATTTTACTATTAAATTTCGAATTCAAATCGGAGCAATTATTGATGTGAGAATGTTTTGCCAATTTGATTACCTTGGTTTCTCCCTGAACATTCTGGTTTTCTCCACCTTTTCAGAAAAAGTCGACTCGATGCATTTATTTTAAAAATCTTGACTGCCAAATTCTAGAGACTATTCAGTCTTCGAGATAAACAATAAACATACATTTATACTAAGGAATCAACTAAAATCTATATTTTTATTTTAAAAAATGAACGTGTAGTGAAAATGGAAATGCGGTGAACGTGTAGTAAAAATGAAAATGCGGAAACATTACCCAAAAGAATACACAAGACAGTTAACTGAAGGTTTATAGTGGTGATCATCGCAGATCTCCCATCCTCCGTCATCTAGTTGTCCCACTCTTGTCACCCTCCGACAGAGAACTTGTAAACTTGTCACATACCTACAACAGGAAGAAAAAACCAATACATGAAAATGTACGGATGCAAATATTATGTTCTTTTTATTTAAATCAATGTAAAATCATTGTTAAATTTCTATTTAAATAAGCCTGATGGCAAGTTTATTTAAACACTGTACAAATCTGTAAAAAAAAAATTATATTTTTTACAATTAAAAACTTTAATTTTTATTATAATTAGAAACCAACTTAAACATGGCTATTTTTTATATTTTTAAAATCATCATACCAATAAACCACAAAAAAGAAAGAACTCTCAAGAAAGAACTCTCTGGAATTCCATGGTTTTAACCGGATTTCTCCAAAGTCTTTCTGAATTCCGAAAAAACGGTGAACAAGCGCCCTGCCCATGGTCAATCCCTACCAGTTGACAAAATTTCAACATGATCGGATAAGAAACGTAGGAGGAGAAAAAAAATTCGCAGACATAATAATAATAATAATAATAATAATAAAGATGACGAGTAACAACAAGATGTCTGCTGATACGCAGACATAATAAAAATAAAACAATTTATGCAATAAATGTAATTTCTTTTAAATGTTCCTCTTTGTGTCTGCCTTTTGGATACCAAGAGTTCTCTATTTCATGTTTGTTCCTGTGAAAGGGGTTTAGAAAGCAAATCAAATATAACTCAGTAGGCAGTACTTTGTGCTGTCAGAAAATGTACCACTTAGCAAAATGTTCAACCTTCTTAATTTTTCAAATTTAGTTAAAACGTAGGTTTGTTCCCTCAAGCAAAACATTCTTTAGCTGGAATTGAATTCATATTTAGTTTCGAACTTTAGATTAATTCATTTTCAACTGTTTGGCTTATGTTACTTTTCGGCCCCTAGTGTCACTGATGAGGAATGATTTTCCGAAATGTGCACATTTGGCACATCAACTTTTAACAGGTATTTGTGATATTTATATATGGTTTTCAACATGGATATACGTCTCATCATTTTATAACTTATGGAAATAGATCCAAAAAGGTCGTGTGTAGATTTGTTGTATAACATCATCATCAGTGAGTTAGCTTGAGCTTGTCTAGAACAATTATTGATAAAAACACATTTTTGTTCGTTTATCGCTAATTTAATAATCATATGGTATTTATTGTCATTTTGAGATTATTTCTATATTGCAGTCATAAGTATCATTGGTATTTAGAGTCAATCTTACGTTCGTTACCTATGGATGGAAGCCCGAACGCAACTTAAAAGTAAAAGATATACAACCCTTACCAAAAATGTCCAAATGTAAAATAAAATGACCGTAAGATGTACTTTTGCGACAGATAAAGATTGCACTCGGATATCGTCATGGTAATTATCTGACAAGAAGTCGAATTAATCTCCAGGGCCGTCTCCAGGAATTTTCTAAACAAATGCCTTACATGGTAGGGCATGACGCTATATTCACCTTGTTTTATATTGGGTTTTGCTCTAAAATACCCTAAAACTATTATTTGGTAAAATCAGTGAAAGCATAGATGGTATAATATTAGCTCGCAAAATATTTTTTTTAAAAATACCTTTAAAAATATTTTAATAGACCGCAAAAGAGTGAGCTATTCTCGGCTAAGGACCGCAAGAGAATACGGTGGGCAACTGCAACTATTTACCATCTAGAAGATTATATTCTTACCTATGGTACAAAGATCCTAGATCCTCGTGAGACATTCTTGATATAACATCTTTAGATGGTAAAACAATTGTATCATTATAAAGGTCGGCATTATATCGAGAATTTTCTGAATCTACAGATCTTGATACATCAGATAACCGAACACTGGATTCGGGACCCTGTAATTAAGAAAATATAGGCTAATCAAGTAAATTGCTCTGAAAACTACTGACTAACAAAAATCGTTGTGATAACGTTAAAGCAGCATTAAGTTTTCCGAGGAAAAAGATTAAAACGGTGCTAATCTAATTAACGATGTTCCTAATGAAACAATGTTACATTTGGTTCAACGATAAAAGCTCGAATAAATACAGAAATAACAATAATTTCCCAGCGAGGACCTTATTTTAGAACATGGTTACGTCATAAAAAACCGGGTCATTCAAACACAACTTACAAAACGATGAAACACGATAAATTAAACACAGAATTTCTTTAAATTTTTCATTTTTGCCTTTGTATGGGATAAACAATTTATTACAATTTATCAGGTTGCGCCTCCGGTTCATTGGAATTCCGAACATTCGTGCGAATGCTCCAAGCAAATAATAATCATCATTAAACAATGATCAACACGTTAGAGGATTCCATTTATTTTACAGCTTATAGGAATGAAATTTTAGAAAATGAATCTCATGAATCGTGATTAGAAATTATCTACTTTTAAAATAAAATATTTTTTAGAAAATCAAAAAAAAAAAAAAAAAAAAAAAAGATTCAGAAAATTGAAAATCTTATGCAGCTTTAAATAGATAGCTCAATATCTCCGGTTTGTTTTGAAATGTTCATATAGATCTAGTCCAATACTGTCATTAAGACGGCTCTAGACGCTCCATATTCTTGCGAAGAAATGGATATTGTAATCGTAAAATAAAGTAAACTACTCTAAACGTTAACTTTCGTGCTGTCTAATTAGAGAAAATACTTAATGTGTGGGATTGTATAGGTAAATTTGGTGTTTGGTGTATGTCATTTGAATTAATATTTTTTACTGTATACACGGATTTGTCGGCAGGTTTGAAATGCATCCAGGCTCTTTTTAAGGAGCCATTTTTGCAAATAAGTTCATACTCTTGCAAAATAGCACATAAAGAATCGAGCATTTAAGCTTCTTTTTTTTCTTTCAGACAGGAAAGATCAAACTCCTTGAACTTTAAACTGTCCAAAATAGTTCCATATAATTGTACTATCGTGGGATGGTCCAAAGAATTTAAATTCTGTCATATACCATTTTTTGAATTTCATTAATCATTTAGTAGATTCAATATGGGTATATGGCAAATCCTTCATCTTGTTCAGAAGTTAACATGATAAAAAGAGAAGAGTTAAAAAGCCATCTAAATCGCACTGAGTCAAAGCCAAAATATAGACTCCAATCACAAGGTAAGTATTGAACGCTGTATAGCTGTCTTATATAGTACAAAATTGGTATATGATTTCATTTTATCATTATTTTATTTGCTTTCACCGTTATATATTTTTGGTTTTACCATTACATTATTTGGTCTGATCATTATAATTATGTTTGAGTTTCGCCATTATATGTTTTCCCTTCATCATTAAACTAGTATGATATGATTACCATTATATTATTTGCTTTCGTCACTATATGATTTTATCAGATTATTATATGATAAGCATTCACCAATATGACGATATACTAGTATTTCATCATTATATCATCTCAACATTATATCATATGCAAACATCATTATATGATCGCAAAACTTTTTATATGGTGGTTGCGAATATGACAAACGTCTTCGTGAAATTGATTCAGTTTCAAAAAAGATGTTTGCCATATTCGCATCCACCATATGAAGAGTGGAGTGGAGTAATGGTATTTTACGCCCCTGTCAAGATTTTTAACTTTTTCGAGGCGGTCAGTTCTGGGATGGTGGAGGAAACCGGAGTAAACCACCGACCTTCGGCAAGCGAACTGACAAACTTTCTCACACTAGGAACTGCCCCGAGTGGGATTCGAACCCAATGCGTATTTTCAGATATGTTTTCTGTCTGTTGGATTTTGCTAGTTATGTGTCCGTTTATTGCAACCAGAGTGGTTTACAATGGCCATTTAAACAAATCTTGTACCATTACTGTTTTACGTTCCCTTGAACACGTCAGTAAAAATAATAAAAATGCACATATACATGGAAAAACCTGAGGATCAATTAAGAAAACTTAAGATAAAAACAAAACTCAGTGTGCTGAATACAGGAAAACAAAGAAACTAACCTTTATTGTGATGGATTATTTATTAAGATTTTATATTGGCTAAATGAAAGGCTTGTTGTAATGTGCAGAATTTTTAATAATTCTTCTTTTTGTAAAAGTTTAAAATTCTGCATATGAGACTGTAAAAGAGAAAATGAGGAAACGGACCAATTTTTTTCATTGAGACCGATTTATATTTATATTTATATAAACTTGTACACTACACCACACTTAACTACACTACACTTCAACCCATTACATTACACTACACTACGCTACACTGCATTACATTCCATTTCACTACACTACACTGCATTATACTACACTATACTACACTACACAATACACTACACTAGTACACTACACTTCACTACACTTCACTACACTACACTACACTACACTACACTAAACTACACTTAACTACACTCAAAACACTTAACTACACTTCACTACACTACACGATACACTACACTACACTTCACTACACTCCACTACACTTCACTACACTACACTATACACTACACTACACGACACTACACTTCACTACACTTCACTACACTACACTACACTTCACTACACTACACGATACAATAAACTACACTACACTACACTACACGATACACTACACTTCACTACACGACACACTACACTACACTACACTACATGACACACTACACTACACTACATTAGTACACTACACCACACGATACACTACACAACACTACACTAAACTTCACTACACCACACGATACACTACACTACACTACACGATACACTACACTAGTACACTACACTTCACTACACTTCACTACACTACACTACACTAAACTACACTTAACTACACTCAAAACACTTAACTACACTTCACTACACTACACGATACACTACACTACACTTCACTACACTACACTACACTTCAATACACTACACGATACACTACACTACACTTCACTACACTACACTACACGATACAATACACTACACTACACTACACTACACGATACACTACACTTCTCTACACTACACGACACACAACACTACACTACACTACACTACATTAGTACACTACACCACACGATACACTACACAACACTACACTAAACTTCACTACACCACACGATACACTACACTACACTACACTACACTTCACTACACTACACTACACTTCACTACACAACACGATACACTGCACTACACTACACTACACTACACTACACTACACTACATTAGTACACTACACTACACTTCACTACACTACACTACACTTCACTACACTACACTATACACTACACTACACTACACTACACTGCACTTCACTACACTAAACTTCACTACACCATACGATACACTACACAACATTACATAACATTACACTACACTACAATACAATACACTTCACTACAATACACCACACCACAATTCACTACACTACATTACATTACATTACACTACACTACATAACACTACACTACATAACACTACACTACACTACACTACACTATACACTACACTACACTAAACTACACTACACTACACTACACTTCACTACACTACACTACACTACACTTCACTACACTTCATGATACACTACACTACACTACACTACACTACACTACACGATACACCACAATACACTTCACTACACGATACACTTCACTACACTACACTACATTACACTGCACACTACACTACACTACACTTCAATACACGATACGATACACTACACTACACTTCACTACACGGTACACTACACTACACTACACTACATTACACTACACTACGCTACACTTAAATACACTACACTGCATTACAGTTCACTACACTACACTACACTACACTACACTACACTACACTACACTACATTACACTGCGATACACTACACTACACTACACCTACACTCCACTTCACGACACTACACTACACTTCACGACACTACACGATACATTACACTACACTACACTTCACTACACTACACGATACACCACACTTTACTACACTACACGATACACTACACTACACTTCACTACACTACACTACACTACACTACACTACACTACACTACACTACACTACACTACACTACACTACACTTCACTACACTACACGATACACCACACTACACTACACTACACGATACACTACACTACACTACACTACACTACATTACACTACACTACACAACACTACACTACACTACACTACGATACACTACACTACACTACACTTCACTTCACTGCACTACACTTCATAATACACTACACTACACTACACTTCACTTCACTACACTACACTACACTACACGATACACTACACTACACTACACTACATTACACTTCACTACACTACACGATACACTACACTACACTTCACGATACACTACACTACTCTACACTACACGATACACTACACTACACTACACGATACACTACACTACACGATACATTACACTACACTACATTACACTACGATACACTTCACTACACTACACTACACTTCACGAAACTACACGATACACTTTACTACACTACACTACACTTCACTACACCACACAATCCACTTCACGATACACTACACTACACTACACTACACTTCACTACACTACACGATACACCACACTTCACTACACTACACGATACACTACACTACACAACACTACACTACACTACATTACACTACATTACACTACACTACACTACACTACACTACATTTCACTTCACTGCACTACACTTCATCATACACTACACTACACTACACTACACTATACTTCACTTCAATTCACTACACTACACGATACACTTCACTACACTACATTACACTTCACTACACTACACGATACAATACACTACACTTCAAGATACACTACACTACTCTACACTACACGATACACTACACTACACTACACTACACTACACTACCTGATACACTACACTACACTACACTACACGATACACTACACTACACGATACACTACACTACACGATACACTACACTACACTACACGATACACTACACTACATTACACTACACGATACACTACACTACATTATACACTACATCAACTACACACTATACTACACTACACGATACACTACACTTCACTTCATTACACTTCACTACACTACACTATACTACACTACACTACACTACACTACACAACACTATACTACACTACACTACACTACACTACAATTCACTACACTACACTACACTTCACTACACTTCACTACACTACACTACACTACACTACACTACACTGCACTACACTACACTTCACTACACTACAATTCACTACACTACACTACACTACACTTCACTACACGATACACTACATTACACTTCACTACACGATACACTACACTACACTACACGATACACTACACTACACTAAACTACACTACACTACACTACACTTTACTTCACTACACTGCATTACAGTTCACTACACTACACTACACTTCACTACACTACACTACACTACACTACACTACACTACACTACACTACACTTCACTACACTTCACTACACTCAATACATAACAGTTCACTTCACTACACTACACTTCACTACACTACACTACACTACACTGCACTACACGATACACTACACTTCACTTCACTACACTACACTACACTAGACAACACTATATTACATTATATTATATTACACTACACTCAATACATAACAGTTCACTTCACTACACTACACTTCACAACACTACACTAGACTACACTGCACTACACGATACACTACACTTCACTTCACTACACTACACTAGACAACACTATATTACATTATATTATATTACACTACACAACACAACATTACACTACACAACATTACATAACATTACACTACACTACACTACACTACACTTCACTACAATACACCACACCACACTTCACTACACTACATTACATTACATTACACTACACTACACTACATTACAGTTCACTTCACTACACTACACTAGACAACACTATATTACATTATATTATATTACACTACACAACACAACATTACATAACATTACACTACACTACACTTCACTACAATACACCACACCACACTTCACTACACTACATTACATTACATTACACTACACTACACTACATAACACTACACTACACCACACTTCACTACACTACACGATACACTACACTACACTTCACTATATTACACTACACTACCTTACATTACTTTTTATTATATGAAATGTTCATACTCTAGATGAGCATTTCAAATAAAACCAGAGATGGTAGATTATAAACAGAAAACAAAACGACAAAAACGAGTCATTTGTTCATTGTAACAAAGCATGTATAAAAAATTTCAACTAAACAGATAGACATCTCCAATAAAACAAGAGATGGTAAGTTATAAACAGAAGAAACGAACAATTTGTTCACTGACAGCTTCAAATTGTGAGATTTCAAATTAACTAAAAGAATATCTTCAATAAAACCTGAGATGGTAAGCTATTACATGGCTTTATTGTTAATAGTATTGTTTTATTTTTAAACATTTTTCCTGAGTCAATTTATTTTATGAAAAAGGCTTATTGTAAAAATGGAAAATACCGATGTGATTTTAAATAACGAAAAATTGGATTAAGACAAAAAGTCGGTTTTGTGATTAATAACAGGCATAATTGCATAATATGCATGGTTTAGTCATAAATGACATATAATATATGTGTATTGAATATTCACTCGAAAACATACATTATAAAAATCTTTAAAATTCTTATTTTTACTTAAACGAAATTCCATATCAAACAGTTTACAACATTTTATAATCGGATAAAAATTTAAAATGTATCCTATGCATAATATTTGCACATTTGACATAATTGTTGTTGTTGTTGTTGTTGTTGTTATTATCATTATTATTATCTTCCACCAAGAAAGTGAGGGAGATTTTTTAGTACTGTTTCCTATTATTATTATTATTATTCCTCCACCTTTCTAAGCCCAAATTTTGTCCGACACTTTTCTCAGGAATGTCAACTTGAAACTTTCTACACATAACTAAAGGGGTACTTTTTTGCAATTCGCAAACAAAAGCTATAATTATCATAGTTTAATGCCCCTTCCATCATATTTTTAATAATTCCTTAATTCGGGGATAAAAAAGTTGCGGCGGTGGGAGACTTGTTTGTCAGTGTGCCTGCATACTTACAATGTCTTGTTATTATTATTATTATTATTATTATTATTATTATTATTATTATTATTATTATTATTATTATTATTATTTTATTATTATTATTATTACGCACTATTTTCTGTTAAAATGATCTTTGTTTTGATAAGATATTCAAGTTTTAATGAACCTACTGTTGTTTCTTGAGTTACGGCCCTTGGAGTTGTAAACTTTCAGGTAATTGTAGCAGGCGGGGACATTCGTGTCTCTGACACATTCTAGTTGAAAAAAAAAAACATGTCACTGATAGAAGTAAAAATAAAATTCTTCATTTAAATAGATGAAACAATGTGGGAATTTTAATGAAGTAAGTTGTCATCATAAATCATATAAAATCTTTGATTATTTTACTTTTTTTATTATAACTTGTTTGTTCTAACGTAAAGACACGTGGCCGAGTTTTTCAGTTCAAAAATGCATCATAATAATTGCCCAGGGTCCGAGCCCCGGTAGCCTGTATATCCTTAATCAAGGCATTGTTTGACGGGCAACTGTCAAATATGCAAATACTGGATGGTCATGACGGACAATTTCTGTTATCTTCATCAATTAAGACTGTTCTTACCAAATTAGGTTTAATTTGATCCAGGGTGCTAGATAAGATAAGGGTTACTAACGGACACGCCCACACGGACGAACGGACGGACCAAAGTCAGTTGAGCTGCAAAATTTTATCCCATACTATATATAACACATCTCATGTACAAAATCTTTTTGGCTTTAAAACAAAAAATGCTGTGTACACAGAATAATAACTATTTAAGCGAAAGAAACTTTAATGCACCTGAATAGTCCTGGGAGAAACCGGAATACTCACAGAAAACCACTAATATTTGGCGCGCATTTATGGGTCACAGCGTCTCTCGCCGCGTGGGTTCAAATCCTGATCAGACAGATCCTTGTCTGAGAAAGTTTATCAGTTCGCTTCTCGAAGTTTGGTGGTACTCCAGTTTCCTCCACCATTTCATAACTGACCAATCGATATAAGTGAACTAATCTTAAACCGGGGTTTTATATAGCATTGCTTAACTCAGCTCAAAAGAAAAATTCATGAAAATTTTATGCTTTCTGCAATAGACATCCGATCTCTATAACAAGTGATTTATAATTAATTTGTGTCTTTTGATATTATCATAGAACGTAGTAAGTTATGACATCTACAAGAAATATATCTATCTTTCATAAATCTTGTAAATGAATTATCATAATGTTATATTATTTAAATACTAATAATAATCTCTCTCTCTCTCTCTCTCTCTCTCTCTCTCTCTCTCTCTCTCTCTCTCTCTGTGTGTGTGTGTGTGTGTGTGTGTGTGTGTGTGTGTGTGTGTGTGTGTGAATGAGAGAGGGGGAGGAGTAAAAACGAATACGTGTTTGTGTGTGTCTGTTAATGAGAGAGAGGGGGAGGAGTGAAAACGAATACGTGTTGCAAATTACAACGGTTCATGTGTCAGTCTTAAAAATACCAAACTCTTAACATTACAGATATTTTACACATATGCATGTACTGTGAATGATGTCAGTATCAAACCATGATATATATATAATATATATATAGTATATATATGTGGTATATTAATTTTTTCCAGACATCAACTTATTAAGCTTTTTATGAAGAGTAATAATATTACCTTTTCATCTACTTTCTGGGTTTCGTCTTTTCGGCTAGTATATATGGAAAAGAAAAAATATCCTTGAATTACTACTATCAACACTGCCAGATACAGCGGAAAAAGAGTTCGTGACGTTATCATTTCTGTTTAAATCTTCACTGCCGGAAATAAGTACATTTTTGGAAAGGGGGAAGTCTCAAAATTCTGCATCAAACATCATGTGATGTCTTCAGGCTAACGTTATGGGGCAAAGTTATGGTGGCGTATTCGGGACAATTAAGAATGAACCGTTATATATGACTATAATGATGAAGTGTGTAAAATTTAAAAGTACATTTTTTATAAATAAATAAATAATAATAGTAAATAATAAAAATAAATAATATTATAGGGCCGTGGTTGATTTAAAAAGTTGAGTAAAAAAATAATAACCTCGATATCTTCAATTTTATTCTACATGTGACAACTTTTACAGTTTTTTTTCAACATCGCAAACAAACAACGCAGACCACAATGACTAATCGGTCCTGAGTGGTTAAGCCAGTAAATCGGCTTAGTGGTCGAGTGGTCTAAAGCGCGGTCTTACTGTCCTCATTGCCTCTCATCGCCTAGGTATGAATTACTCTCGCGCAGAGAGAAAGTTTTTGAAAGTTTGCTTGACAAAAGTTGGTGGTTTCCCCAGGTACACGTTTTAAGGACGAATGTAAAACGCTGATGACAACTCTGTCTCACTATACAGTAAAATACTTGTTATGCATAATGTTGTATATTTCAGTTTTATTCTAAACATTCCCTCTTAAGTTTGCCCTGGAGGGATTTATGTCAATATAATAAATATCAATCATAATTAATGAATATTTTTTTCATAAAAATCAGGTAAATATAAATGGTAAAGGCGTGGAAAGACTTAACCCAGCGGACAATGTCTTTTTATGTTAATAAGGGGTTAGAAGGATGATTTATTAGTTGACACATCAAGGCGGTCACCTTTGGAAAAGAGTACCCGGCTAAAATCATCTTCGTTGTTCATGCTCCTCAATGTCTAGATTATCAGCTCACCACAGTCTAAATTCACCGCTCCTCAACGACTAGATTAATCGCACCTCACAGACTAGATTAACGGCTCACCACAGTCTAGATTCACAACTCCTCACAGCCTAGATTAACCGCTCCTCACAAACTATATTAACCGCTCCTCACAGACTAGATTAATCGCTCCTCACACACTATATTAACCGCTCCTCACGGCTCACCACATTCTATATTCACCGATCCTCACAGACTATATTAACCGCTCACCGCATTCTATATTAACCGCTCCTCACAGTCTAGATTCACCGCTCCTCACATTCCAGATTAACCGCTCCTCACAGTCTAGATTCACCGCTCCTCACAAACTAGATTAACCGCTCCTCACAGTCTAGATTAACCGCTCCTCACAGTCCAGATTAACCGCTCCTCACAGTCTAGATTCACCGCTCCTCACAAACTAGATTAACCGCTCCTCACAGTCTAGATTCACCGCTCCTCACAGTCCAGATTAACCGCTCCTCACAGTCTAGATTCACCGCTCCTCACAAACTAGATTAACCGCTCCTCACAGTCCAGATTAACCGCTCCTCACAGTCCAGATTAACCGCTCCTCACAGTCTAGATTCACCGCTCCTCACAGTCTAGATTCACCGCTGCTCACAGTCCAGATTAACCGTTCCTCGCAGTCTAGATTAACCGCTCCTCACAAACTAGATTAACCGCTCCTCACAGTCTAGATTAACCGCTCTTAACAGTCTAGATTAACCGCTCCTCACAGTCTAGATTAAAGGCTTCTCACAGTCTAGATTCACCGCTCCTCACAGTCCAGATTAACAGCTCCTCACAGACTAGATTAACGACTCACCGCATTCTATATTAACCGCTCCTTGCAGTCTAGATTAACCGCTCCTCACAAACTAGATTAACCGCTCCTCACAGTCTAGATTAACCGCTCCTCACAGTCCAGATTAACCGCTCCTCACAGTCTAGATTCACCGCTCCTCACAAACTAGATTAACCGCTCCTCACAGTCTAGATTAACCGCTCCTCACAGTCCAGATTAACCGCTCCTCACAGTCTAGATTCACCGCTCCTCACAAACTAGATTAACCGCTCCTCACAGTCTAGATTCACCGCTGCTCACAGTCCACATTAACTGTTCCTCGCAGTCTAGATTAACCGCTCCTCACAAACTAGATTAACCGCTCCTCACAGTCTAGATTAACCGCTCCTCACAGTCTAGATTAAAGGCTTCTCACAGTCTAGATTCACCGCTCCTCACAGTCCAGATTAACAGCTCCTCACAGACTAGATTAACGACTCACCGCATTCTATATTAACCGCTCCTCGCAGTCTAGATTAACCGCTCCTCACAGTCTAGATTAACCGCTTTTAACAGTCTAGATTAACTGCTCCTCACAGTCTAGATTAACCGCTCCTCACAGTCTAGATTCACCGTTCCTCACAGACTAGATTCACCGCTCCTCACAGTCTAGATTCACCGCTCCTCACAGTCTAGATTTGCCGCTCCTCAGTCTCGATTAACCGCTCCTCAAGTCTAGATTCACCGCTCCTCACAGTCTAGATTCACCGCTCCACACATTCTAGATTTACCGCTCCTCAAGTCTAGATTCACCGCTCCTCACAGTCTAGATTCACCGCTCCACACATTCTAGATTCACCGCTCCTCACAGTCTAGATTCCCCGCTCCTCACAGTCTAGATTTACCGCTCCTCACAGTCTAGATTTGCCGCTCCTCAGTCTCGATTAACCGCTCCTCAAGTCTAGATTCACCGCTCCTCACAGTCTAGATTCACCGCTCCTCACAGTCTAGATTAACCGCTCCTCACAGTCTAGATTTGCCGCTCCTCAGTCTCGATTAACCGCTCCTCAAGTCTAGATTCACCGCTCCTCACAGTCTAGATTCACCGCTCCACACATTCTAGATTCCCCGCTCCTCACAGTCTAGATTTACCGCTCCTCACAGTCTAGATTCACCGCTCCACACATTCTAGATTCCCCGCTCCTCACAGTCTAGATTTACCGCTCCTCACAGTCTAGATTCACCGCTCCACACATTCTAGATTCCCCGCTCCTCACAGTCTAGATTTACCGCTCCTCACAGTCTAGATTCACCGCTCCACACATTCTAGATTCCCCGCTCCTCACAGTCTAGATTCACCGCTCCACACATTCTAGATTCCCCGCTCCTCACAGTCTAGATTTACCGCTCCTCACAGTCTAGATTTGCCGCTCCTCACAGTCTAGATTCACCGCTCCTCACAGTCTAGATTTACCGCTCCTCACAGTCTAGATTTGCCGCTCCTCACAGACTAGATTCACCGCTCCTCACAGTCTAGATTCACCGCTCCACACATTCTAGATTCACCGCTCCTCACAGTCTAGATTTACCGCTCCTCACAGTCTAGATTTGCCGCTCCTCAGTCTCGATTAACCGCTCCTCAAGTCTAGATTCACCGCTCCTCACAGTCTAGATTCACCGCTCCTCAAGTCTAGATTCACCGCTCCTCACAGTCTAGATTAACCGCTTTTAACAGTCTAGATTAACCGCTCCTCACAGTCTAGATTCACCGCTCCTCACAGTCTAGATTCACCGCTCCTCACAGACTAGATTCACCGCTCCTCACAGTCTAGATTCATCGCTCCACACAGTCTAGATTAACCGCTCCTCACAGTCTAGATTCACCGCTCCTCACAGACTAGATTCACCGCTCCTCACAGTCTAGATTCACCGCTCCTCACAGTCTAGATTCACCGCTTTTAACAGTCTAGATTAACCGCTCCTCACAGTCTAGATTCACCGCTCCTCACAGTCTAGATTCACCGCTCCTCACAGTCTAGATTCACCGCTCCTCACAGTCTAGATTAACCGCTTTTAACAGTCTAGATTAACCGCTCCTCACAGTCTAGATTCACCGCTCCTCAAGTCTAGATTCACCGCTCCTCACAGTCTAGATTAACCGCTTTTAACAGTCTAGATTAACCGCTCCTCACAGTCTAGATTAACCGCTTTTAACAGTCTAGATTAACCGCTCCTCACAGTCTAGATTCACCGCTCCTCACAGTCTAGATTCACCGCTTTTAACAGTCTAGATTCACCGCTCCTCACAGTCTAGATTAACCGCTCCTCACAGTCTAGATTCACCGCTTTTAACAGTCTAGATTAACCGCTCCTCACAGTCTAGATTAACCGCTCCTCACAGTCTAGATTCACCGCTTTTAACAGTCTAGATTAACCGCTCCTCACAGTCTAGATTAACCGCTTTTAACAGTCTAGATTAACCGCTCCTCACAGTCTAGATTAACCGCTCCTCACAGTCTAGATTCACCGCTTTTAACAGTCTAGATTAACCGCTCCTCACAGTCTAGATTCACCGCTCCTCACAGTCTAGATTAACCGCTCCTCACAGTCTAGATTCACCGCTTTTAACAGTCTAGATTAACCGCTCCTCACAGTCTAGATTCACCGCTCCTCACAGTCTAGATTCACCGCTCCTCAAGTCTAGATTCACCACTCCTCACAGTCTAGATTAACCGCTTTTAACAGTCTAGATTAACCGCTCCTCACAGTCTAGATTCACCGCTCCTCACAGTCTAGATTCACCGCTCCTCACAGACTAGATTCACCGCTCCTCACAGTCTAGATTCATCGCTCCACACAGTCTAGATTAACCGCTCCTCACAGTCTAGATTCACCGCTCCTCACAGACTAGATTCACCGCTCCTCACAGTCTAGATTCACCGCTTTTAACAGTCTAGATTAACCGCTCCTCACAGTCTAGATTCACCGCTCCTCACAGTCTAGATTCACCGCTCCTCACAGACTAGATTCACCGCTCCTCACAGTCTAGATTCATCGCTCCACACAGTCTAGATTAACCGCTCCTCACAGTCTAGATTCACCGCTCCTCACAGACTAGATTCACCGCTCCTCACAGTCTAGATTAACCGCTTTTAACAGTCTAGATTAACCGCTCCTCACAGTCTAGATTCACCGCTCCTCACAGTCTAGATTCACCGCTCCTCACAGACTAGATTCACCGCTCCTCACAGTCTAGATTCATCGCTCCACACAGTCTAGATTAACCGCTCCTCACAGTCTAGATTCACCGCTCCACACAGTCTAGATTAACCGCTCCTCACAGTCTAGATTCATCGCTCCACACAGTCTAGATTAACCGCTCCTCACAGTCTAGATTCACCGCTCCTCACAGACTAGATTAACCGCTCCTCACAGTCTAGATTAACCGCTCCTCACAGTCTAGATTCACCGCTCCTCACAGACTAGATTAACCGCTCCTCACAGTCTAGATTAACCGCTCCTCACAGTCTAGATTAACCGCTCCTCACAGTCTAGATTCACCGCTCCACACAGTCTAGATTAACCGCTCCTCACAGTCTAGATTCATCGCTCCACACAGTCTAGATTAACCGCTCCTCACAGTCTAGATTCACCGCTCCTCACAGACTAGATTCACCGCTCCTCACAGTCTAGATTAACCGCTCCTCACAGTCTAGATTCACCGCTCCTCACAGTCTAGATTCACCGCTCCTCACAGTCTAGATTAACCGCTCCTCACAGTCTAGATTCACCGCTCCTCACAGACTAGATTCACCGCTCCTCACAGTCTAGATTAACGGTTCACCACAGTCTAGATTCACCGCTCCTCACAGACTAGATTCACCGCTCCTCACAGTCTAGATTAACGGTTCACCACAGTCTAGATTCACCGCTCCTCACAGACTAGATTCACCGCTCCTCACAGTCTAGATTAACGGTTCACCACAGTCTAGATTCACCGCTCCTCACAGTCTAGATTAACCGCTCCTCACAGTCTAGATTCACCGCTCCTCACAGTCTAGATTCATCGCTCCACACAGTCTAGATTAACCGCTCCTCACAGTCTAGATTAACCGCTCCTCACAGACTAGATTCACCGCTCCTCACAGTCTAGATTTGCCGCTCCTCAGTCTCGATTAACCGCTCCTCACAGACTAGATTCACCGCTCCTCAAGTCTAGATTCACCGCTCCTCACAGTCTAGATTCACCGCTCCTCACAGTCTAGATTCACCGCTCCTCACAGTCTAGATTCACCGCTCCTCACAGTCTAGATTCACCGCTCCTCACAGACTATATAACGTCATAATAATGAATATTAATCATAATTAATGAATTTTTTTCATAACAATTCAAGTAAATATCAATTGAAAGGGCGAGGACTGGTAAATAAAAATTCAGGTTAATATAAATGGTAAAGGCGTGGAAAGACTTAACCCAGCGGGCAATGTCTTTTTATGTTGATAAGGGGTTAGAAGGATGATTTATTAGTTGACACATCAAGGCGGTCACCTTTGGAAAAGAGTACCCGGCTAAAATCATCTTCGTTGTTCATGCTCCTCAATGTCCAGATTATCAGCTCACCACAGTCTAAATTCACCGCTCCTCAACGACTAGATTAATCGCACCTCACAGACTACATTAACGGCTCAACACAGTCTAGATTCACAACTCCTCACAGCCTAGATTAACCGCTCCTCACAAACTATATTAACCGCTCCTCACAGACTAGATTAATCGCTCCTCACACACTATATTAACCGCTCCTCACAGGCTAGATTAACCATTTCTAATAGTCTAGATTAACGGCTCACCACATTCTATATTCACAACTCCTCACAGCCTAGATTAACCACTTCTAATAGTCTAGATTAACGGCTCACCACATTCTATATTCACAACTCCTCACAGACTAGATTAACCTCTTCTAATAGTCTAGATTAACGGCTCACCACAGTCTAGATTCACAACTCCTCACAGCCTAGATTAACCGCTCCTCACAAACTATATTAATCGCTCCTCACACACTATATTAACCGCTCCTCACAGACTAGATTAACCTCTTCTTATAGTCTAGATAAACGACTCACCACATTCTATATTAACCGCTCCTCACAGTCTAGATTCACCGCTCATCACAGTCCAGATTAACCGCTCCTCGCAGTCTAGATTAACCGCTCCTCACAGACTAGATTAACCTCTTCTTATAGTCTAGATAAACGACTCACCACATTCTATATTCACCGTTCCTCACAGACTATATTAACCGCTTCTCGTAGTCTAGATTAACCGCTCCTCACACACTATATTAACCGCTCACCGCATTCTATATTAACCGCTCCTCACAGTCTAGATTCACCGCTCATCACAGTCCAGATTAACCGCTCCTCGCAGTCTAGATTAACCGCTCCTCACAAACTAGATTAACCGCTCCTCACAGTCTAGATTAACCGCTTTTAACAGTCTAGATTAACCGCTCCTCACAGTCTAGATTAACCTCTTCTTATAGTCTAGATAAACGACTCACCACATTCTATATTCACCGTTCCTCACAGACTATATTAACCGCTTCTCGTAGTCTAGATTAACCGCTCCTCACACACTATATTAACCGCTCACCGCATTCTATATTAACCGCTCCTCACAGTCTAGATTCACCGCTGCTCACAGTCCAGATTAACCGCTCCTCGCAGTCTAGATTAACCGCTCCTCACAAACTAGATTAACCGCTCCTCACAGTCTAGATTAACCGCTCTTAACAGTCTAGATTAACCGCTCCTCACAGTCTAGATTAACCGCTCCTCACAGTCTAGATTAACCGCTCCTCACAGTCTAGATTAACCGCTCTTAACAGTCTAGATTAACCGCTCCTCACAGTCTAGATTAACCGCTCCTCACAGTCTAGATTCACCGCTCCTCACAGTCCAGATTAACAGCTCCTCATAGACTAGATTAACGACTCACCGCATTCTATATTAACCGCTCCTCACGGACTAGATTAACCGCTCCTCACAGTCTAGATTAACCGCTTGTCCCAATCTAGATAAACCGCTCCTCTCAATTTAGATTAAACGCTCTTCACAGACTAGATTAACGACTCATCACATTCTAGATTCATCGCTTCTCACAGTCTAGATTAACCGCTACTCGCAGTCTCGATTAACCGCTCCTCAAGACTAGATTAACGACTCACCACATTCTAGATTCACCGCTCCTCACAGGCTATATTTGCCGCTCCTCACAGTCTAGATTCACCACACCTCAGTCTAGATTCACCGCTCACCACAGTCTAGATTCACCGCTCCTTACAGACTAGATTCACCGCTCACCACAGTCTAGATTCACCGCTCCTTACAGACTAGATTCACCGCTCCTCACAGGCTATATTTGCCGCTCCTCACAGTCTAGATTCACCACACCTCAGTCTAGATTCACCACACCTCAGTCTAGATTCACCACACCTCAGTCTAGATTCACCGCTCACCACAGTCTAGATTCACCGCTCCTTACAGACTAGATTCAACGCTCCTCACATTCTAGATTAACCTCAGTATAGATTAACGGCTCACCACGGTCTAGATTTACCGCTCCTCACAGACCAGATTCACCGCTCCTTACAGTGTAGAACAGTGTAGATTAACGACTTAACACATTGTAGATTAACCGATCAACACATTGTAGAAAGGCTGAACAAAGTGTACAATTAACGGCTCCTCACAGTCTAAACTAACGACATCTCATACAGATTAACGACTCCTCACAGTCTAGATTCACGACTCCTCACACACTAGATTAACGACTCTTCACAGACTAGATTTACGACATCTCACACACTAGATTAACGACTCCTCACATACTGGATTAACAACACCCAATTCACGGATTATCACAGTCTTGATTCACGCCTTCTAATCGCCTAGTAAGAAACACACTCGGATAAACGGTAGTGCGAGAAGGGTTGCCCAGTTCGCTTGCAAAAGGTTTGAGAAGAAAATTACGAAATAATAGGGAAGACTGTAAAAATAATGGTTTTAAAACACAAGTTTAAGACTACTGTAATCATAAGGGCTAGCCGTTAAATATACCAAACTTTGTGTAAAGTTAAGTTGGGGATGGTGTTTTAAGCCCCTTGCAAAATTCTTTCACTTATATCGAAGAGGTTAGATTTGGGATGGTGGAGGAAACGGAATTTCCGGAGAAAACCACTGACCTTCGGCACTGTGATCTGTAAGCGCGCGCTTTATATCCACTAGTCCATATCAAACTAAAAATAAATTTTCAACATTAAACAAAAAAAAAATAAAAGTGTCATGTGCTAGTTTTGAATTTTTATGAAATAATACATTCAAAAATAGCACATGACAATAGCACGAGACCTAATTGGACAGAAAATGAATGCATTATTACATATAAACGTAGGCATCTTTGGCGGATATGTATACATGATTCATTCCATCTATTCCTACATTTGATCAATTTCTACTAAATTTTAAGAAATTTGGACGAAAAGAGGGAACAGTAGATCGCTGTTTAAAAATGAGTTAAGTTTAATTCACCGTGACTGAACAAAGTATATAAAAAAAAAAGCTTTTTCAGTAAATTTATTTGATATGTTTCATAAATACGTATTATGCACAAAGCTTTGTAGAAAATGCATCAAGTTACAAACGAAAAGATAAGTTACAAGCAATAATACAAAATCAGAATACAATTCATGAAATATTTTTTTTTATAACTTTTTAAAAATAAATTTCCATGAAGATGCAAACAATAGTCTCAAGGATTGTTAATTATTTTCCTTTTTATTATCATTTATTATTATTATTATTATTAATACATTTATTATTATTATTATTATTATTATTATTATATTTTTAAAATATTTTTGTGAAACTTTATAACTACATATATCAATAATGAGTGATTATTATTATTGAATTAATATTTAATTGAAATGTTATGTATTGTTTTTGAATTTTTATTCAAACAATACATTCAAGCTCACTGGTTTTTATCAATATATTTAAAAAAATAAATTCTTGCTAGAAAAATTTAAATTTAGTGATATAGAATTTATATTACCAATTGTCTGATTCTTGCAACTTCAATAACGAGACGTTTTTTTCAGTCTATCAAAATCAAATACATCCGTTTTCTTACTGCTGAAATTACTCCACTCTCATTACAAACCCAAAGGAGGTCATAGATCATATCAACATTATAGGAGAGGTCATTGCATATTCAATAATGCGCATGTAAATAAACTAGGACACAGAGATTACATTTTCCCTGATATTTTATTTCACTGATATTTTCTTGAATTCGAAGCCTTGACCTATTTCCTCTGAAAGTCTAAAAGTTCATGATACTGAATGAATTCTGAGAAATGTTTGAAACAATTCTTAGGAACATATGAATACCACATGATTACGTCACACGTAATCTTTCCGTTTCAACCAATCAGCATTAACCAACATCGATTTTTAGTAAATATGTATATGAACAAAATTATCGATATTATTGTGTAATCCGTTATAATCTGTAATGTGCAGAATTATGAATTTTTACCAAAATTATCACATGACCATTCAAAAATTATCAAATTGTAATCCATGTGTCAAGCGCAGAATTTTAAATTTTAAAAAAATGAAATATTCAAAATTCTGCACATGACACATGTAAAAGCATATGCACATGTGTAAGTAATGAACATTATGAATTGTTTCTAAAAATGTTTGGTGGGCCAAAAAAAAGTTGGTAAGTAAACATCCTCGTTAAACACCGCCTAGTTATAAAAAACATTTGGTATTTGTGCTTCCTTTTGTTTCATACAGCAACCAAATATAACCTCAATATAAAGACCATCTGTCTATTAAGTTTACGCTCGTAAGTTTGGTTTTTATGCACGTTTTACTGCAGTGTTCCATCACATGTTTGTCCAAGGTATTTCGGTGTTCGAGTGGTCTAAAGTGCGCTATTTTTTCACAGTGCCTCTAATCTCCCTGTCGGCCATTGTTTCGAACCCCATCTAAGATGAAGAGTCAGTTCGCTTGCTAATGTTCGATGGTTTTCTCCAGGTACTCCGGTTTCCTCAATCATCCAGAACAGATCGTCTCCGTAAAAATAGAAAAATCCTGACTGAACGGAAAACACTATCAGCACTCAAAGACACATACACTAAAATATATCATAGTTCCGTAATAGAAATCTTTGTATCACTTCATTCAACTCCTGTGTTAATCCACTCGGTCATATTGAAATCATTTTGATGATAAACACTGCAACTCCTTGCAGGTAGGGAATGGCTCGATCACTTGTTTTGTTGCTTAGATTATCATTGAAGTGTGGGTCGGTCAGTCATAACAATCAATAACTTTTTAATCTATTTATTATACTGCCTTATATCATAGCAACAAAATAATATATATATTATTTATTTATTTATTTATTTATTTATTTATTTATTTATTTATTTTATTTATTTTAGTTTTAAATACAATAATTCTTCATTCATTGGTTCACTTATTATTCTATTGTTGTTGTTGTTATTGTTGTTATTGTTAATATTGATATTGATGTAGTGACTGTATTGTAATGTAATGTCAGTTAGTCTTTGTGATTTATATGTTATATATTTGAGTGGCTGAGTGAAATTACTGTATAAAGAAATAAATAGCGCGTTTACAAATGTTGAAATGTCAATTATGTGTACAGCGTTATGATCATTGACTTTTTTAAATTTAAAAATTCGTAAAGCTTGGGCATACCATCTAAAGCAAAATCACAGTTTAATTAAAATCATGTCATATCGACACACAATTATTTAGAAATTTATATAATTTTGTTGTAAAATTCTTTATCAGATAAAAATTCACTTGTTAGATATCCTAAGTTTTAAATTTTTGTATTTTTGGAAATACGATTACTTATATCTGACACCAACTTTTCTGAGAACATAGATATATCTATGTCGAAGATAAAAAACATATGTGTCAGAAGATCCTGTTTTTTTTTCCTGTCACGTGATCGAAATCCGGGGAATTGAGGTATAAATTCGAACGATGCCATTTAAAATTTCATTCAAAGCTGTGCAGAAGTTAAAAACAGAAGGTAAGTTTAATTAATATATTTAATTAAATAAATTTAAAATTTCAAATTTTAGCATTTTTAAGCATTTAGAAGTAGTTATATATATATACACATTATAACATACATGTGTGTATATATATAATGAGACTTGTCTCTATTTGTGTACTTGTGGGTAAATACTAGTATTTGTCGACCGGCTATAATTTTTAAAAAAAACTTTTTTAACTTTCTGAAATGAGCATTTTACAAGTTTACAAAATGCCAATAATTATTTAAACACGTGGGGTATTTGCTTCTAGCAAATCGTTCATATGAAAACTTTGTAATTTTTATTTAAATTATTTTAAATTTTGCAAAAAAATTAAATCCTATATTTTATTAAAATTCAAAACTTTGAATATGACAGTGGCATGATATAATCGTATCTACATGTTTAAAATTAAATCAGACAAGTATGCGCTGGGTTACTGAATTGACTTCTGATTTTTAATATAGTTAATCTTCGAGTCAATTTGGCGGGAAAAAGGTTGTGTACGGTTATAAATCGAAGAATACAAATAACGAAAAATATTTTGAACTCGAAAACACTGTGACAGTAAGCGAGATGGCAAGGTTATCAGGTGACATTATTGTTCATACAAATATTATTTCTTTTTATAGATAATATAACAAGATGTGGAACTTCACTTTGATGATTGTAATGGTTATATCCGCGATGTTACTACAAAAGTACGGAAGTGATGCCGGTAAGTCTCTCTCTCTCTCTCTCTCTCTCTCTCTCTCTCTCTCTCTCTCTCACACACACACACACACACACACACACACACACACATTTCATATTTTATCTCGCAATCCTAACCAGGGCCAAAAAGTCCCTGTGGAAATGATATTCTATTTAGTGTTTTTGTCATAATTGCTTCATTATTTAACTTTGTTTTAAAATTAATAATTTGGTAAATTTCGGATAATTAGATTGTAATTTTTGATAAAGTGTGTCATCTTAAAAACATAGAGATGTAGGTGAAAAGTACAATACTCTTGTAAACACGCGTTGATGTGTTGAAATCAAGCTACAAGAAAATTAAAAAAAAAAAACATACAATAAACATGTATAAGTATATGCCATGCAAATTTTATCAGCTGGAAATTATTTCTACTTTTTCAAATCACTGAAAACTGAAAAGAAAAATCGGATTTAACTAAAATGTACAAGTTTTTTTTCATAAAAAAAAAGTTAAATTAAGCGGACAAGGTAACAGAAATTCCAAGTGCTAGTAGTGAAAAAAAATCCTGGGGTAAAATTGGTAAATTATCATCTTCTGTTACAAGTGTGAATTTTGACAAATTTCGTTTTAATTTACATCTCGTTCCCCCGGAAACTCACCCTCTTGGTGGCTTCGTGCTATAGCGTCCTTTTGAAAGTGGAAGGCCTGGATTCAAAACTCTGGCGAACTTCTTTTTGTAACGGCAACATATCTGCAAAAATTGGTAGTTCCTAGAAATGCGCATGACGTTTAATATGTTTCATTAAGTAATCGAAAATCTATTTTATACTTTGGAAAAATCCAACAATCTTAAAGGAAATACTCATATCTACATTTTTGCTGTTGGCTATGAACGTCTTAATTTCAAGCATTAAAAATCAATGATTTTTTTTCTGGAAAACTATCAGAATTTAAACAGTTCATAAATTAACATTTCCACATTTGTCATGTCATGTGCATATTTTTAAAACTTGAATTATTAATCAACATTATAAAACATGAAATATTCGTTATCAAAATAAAAGGAAAATAATTTAAAACAAGAGCGCGCATGCTCTCGCGAAAATTATCGCATGCCTACACAAAAGGTATTGTGTGTTCCGGCGGAAGTTATTACTTTTCCATGCTCATGCAATAACGTTCGCGCGAATACCGAAATGTTTCTAATGAGCATGCGATAACTTTGCGTTAGCACGCAATAATTGTGTGTATGTGTGTATCCTACAGCTGCTCATACGTGACAAAAAAGTATTCTTTTGATCAGTATTTCATCGCGTGCTAATGCGAACATGATCACACGTAATTATTTTATATTCAAACCAAAGTTTAATAACTTTTATTAGGTTTTTTAATAAGGAATCTTTTAAAAACAGCAACATGGATCAAACTTGCTTATGAAAAATTAAGAACGCTTAAGAGGGGTATTGGACAGTATAAAGAGCATGTCTGTAAAACTATACCGTAAGCGAGCTTATTTTCTTTTGTTTCCGATAATAAAAAGTCGCGTTGGTTTTTTTAAATTTAATTTGATTCCATTTTAATGGCGAGACGATATCTTTTATGTTTAATAGTTTATAAACTGTTATACTGTTTTTTTTTTTCTATTTAATAGCTGTTTGTGGATACTCGTCGTATGATCACAGATTCAGTATGTGTTGCGGAGGTGTGGTCAGGCCAAAATCGGGAATTTCACCGTCTTGTTGTGGTACTAGAAACTATGACGCGAGATTCAGTATGTGTTGTGAAAGTGAGATCAGACCAAGATCGGGACTTTCACCATCTTGTTGTGGTACCAGAAATTATGACTCAAGATTTAGTAGGTGTTGTGGAGGAGAGATCAGACCAAGGTCGGGACTTTCAACATCTTGTTGTGGTACCAGAAATTATGACTCAAGATTTAGTATGTGTTGTGAAGGTGAGATCAGACCAAGATCGGGACTTTCACCATCTTGTTGTGGTACCAGAAATTATGACTCAAGATTCAGTATGTGTTGTGAAGGTGAGATCAGACCAAGATCGGGACTTTCACCATCTTGTTGTGGTACCAGAAATTATGACTCAAGATTTAGTATGTGTTGTGAAGGTGAGATCAGACCAAGGTCGGGACTTTCAACATCTTGTTGTGGTACCAGAAATTATGACTCAAGATTCAGTATGTGTTGTGAAGGTGAGATCAGACCAAGATCGGGACTTTCACCATCTTGTTGTGGTACCAGAAATTATGACTCAAGATTTAGTATGTGTTGTGAAGGTGAGATCAGACCAAGATCGGGACTTTCACCATCTTGTTGTGGTACCAGAAATTATGACTCAAGATTTAGTATGTGTTGTGAAGGTGAGATCAGACCAAGATCGGGACTTTCACCATCTTGTTGTGGTACTAGAAACTATGACGCAAGATTCAATAGTTGCTGTTATGGACGCATTTGTAGAAAGTACTAAACTTGAATTTTAAAACTGTGTAAAAGTCCCAAAATTGCTTTTTGTCTCTTATATATATATTTATATGTAAATTATAATAACATGTACAATAAATAAACTGATTCTTTTTACAGGCAATATTTATAATGTGTATTAACTTTTAAGTCAAATTTATGGTATACAACAAATATTTGCCCTTTTTTCAATTCCAATATTTCGAATTCGAAGTTTTACAAATACATGTCATATACCAGGTATTCTAGTTTAAATGTAACAAAAAAAAAAAGAAGATTAGAACCAAGAAATAATTAAAGTATTCCGGAAAAAATGTTTGATGGACAAACGCGTACACATGTCAGGTGCTGATTTTGAATTCCTAATAAAATAATGCATTTACAATCAGCACAATACACATATATTAAATTGATAGAATCTAAAGTTTGATTGGAGATGTTTATCAAGTCTGTAGATGTCATAATCTTGCATTAGGTGAGTCTAGAACAAACAAACATGACCTATCGTACACGTTGAACTTGCAGAATTGGCGGAAATTAGTAATAGTGTTTTACGCCTTAACCAAGGTAATTTCACATGCAAAGATTTTCCGATTTCCCTACTTGCTAATACTTGAGATTTTAAAATTTGATATACTGCTTCATGATCTGGTGCGGGGCCTCGGTGGCCGAGTGGTCGAAAGCGCGCGCTTACGGATCACAGTGCCTCTCAACGCCTGAGTTCGAGTCCCACTCGGGACAGATCCTAGTGTGAGAAAGTTTGTCAGTTCGCTTACAGAAGGTCTGTGATTTTCTCCGGGCACTCCGGTTTCCTCCAACATCCAAGAACTGACCGCCTCGAAATAAGTGAAAGAATCTTGACTGGGGCGTAAAACTCCATTACTCCACTCCACTCCTGATCTGGTGCTCGGCAATAGGAGGACAACGTATTAACTGCTTAATCATCGACTTGCAGCAAGCAAACTGACAAACTTTCTCAAACAATGATCTGTCCGAGAGGGTCCGCTTTAGACCACTCGGCCACCAATGTCCCCATTAATGCGGAAGAAGAAAGAAACAAGGAAAATTGCATGCAGTGTAAACTAGATAACCTACTACTACCCCGGATGATGACATGACACATCGATAATAAAAGTAGCCATTTGTATCTTATAAAATACATCTGGCCATATCCAATGCATCCAAATACTGAACTTAACACCATGGTTTGGTATCAATCCATTGCGATTCTAAAGTATTAGGTTTTATAATTTATAATCTCAATAATTGTTTCTTTTTGTTTACAAACCTACATAAAACTATATAAACGTTGCTTTTTTTATATTTAAACATTTTTGATAAACGTTTTTGACATAGCAAACAATGCTTATGTTATTTGCATGGATTGCCTTTATTATGATAAAAGATAAATTAAAGTTTATCAAAAAGTTTCATGAATATCCCTCAGAAAAAGAATGTTCCTCGTGTTATTTTTATATAATACAAAATATAATTGAAATAATTTGTTTACTTTGTCTTAAATAGTTCGATTATTTTTAAAAATAGAAACAGTGTTTGTTTGTCATCCTTGATTTGTGCTAATCTGAAATAAGATTTATTAATTATTAAATATTTAATAAATTATATATAAATTTGAATTCAAAATGACATTTAAAAGTTCATTTTATGCTTATGTCATCTGTTTTTGCTTTTTGACGAAATATTTTGTTTTAATAATACAAAATATCAACACAATTTGTAAAATTAAGTTAAGAAATGATAATAAAACCGAGTTCTGATCCGAGTTTTTTTTTTTTTTTTTTTTTTTTTTTTTTTTTTTTTTTTTTTTTTTTTTTTTTTTGCTAAGATTTTTCGTGCATCAACACAAATATGCAAATATTAGTCTTATTTATGCCTATGCAGTTTTTGAATACCTTTTCAATATAAAAATTCAAAAAATTCAAAAAGTTGCAAAAGCAAAATGTACAAAAGTAGTCTTTTTTGTGTTTTATCGCCATTCATTCATTTATTTATTTAAACTGTTACGCTGAAATTTAATAATATTTTTTTTTACTCTGTTCCGGTATTTAAAAAAAAGAAAAAAAGGGAAAAAAAGAAATATTGATACTTGTAATTGTTGTTGAAACAGAAAACTCATTTATTTTCATTATATCTTTATACTTTCTGTCAGCTGTGACTTTATTGGATTTCACTGTTTCCTGTTTCAGGTTATATTATCACAAATGTATCTATATCAAAAATATTGTTTTTTCCAATTTAACTTTTTTTTTCTCATTCAATCAGTCACTGTTCCGGGAACAAAGGTATAAAACCAGCAGCACATTGAACACATTGGATACTTTGAAGAAGTTTGCATCAGGTAAGTTTGAGTTAATTTAACAAATGATGTTCATTGTCAATATAGATCAAAAACTTTGCGAGAAAACCAAATAACGCGCGTTGGGGCCTTATGATTGGTTTGCCTTGCAAAGTTTTTGCATTTTAGACATAAAAATTCATATGTTTTTTCAGTTAATGATGCCCCTATATTGTTTTAAATTATATGTGACACTGAAATAATTTTTTTCTTACTATAATGTTTTTTGTACGTCTTTTCGTTAATTATCCGACAATCAAGTACAGTTATAGTTTATGGATTATGTTTCATTATTACATTCAGATTATACTTCAAGATGTGTAAGTTAACGTTTATAGTTACTCTGGTTATTTTGTCAGTGTTACTACAAAAGTTCCAAAGCGATGCCGGTAAGTTTATATCGCCATTGTATATTATCATTTTATTTATTTTTTTTTAATTTATTTTTTTATGTTGATAAACGTCTCATAAGCATTTTTTCAGCTATTTGAGACGAGAGCAAGGTCAAGTATGCATGTCTGTATTATGACCTGCGCTGTACTAATGCGCACTCAAGGCGACTTCTTGTTAAGGTGTTGTCTCACCGAGTCGGTATGCCGCAGGCAAGCATGTTACTCCCACAGTCCATTATCCTGACATCGGGTGAATCAGTTATCACTCCATCCTTCTAATGCCGAGCGCCAGTCGAGGAATCAATAGCTCAAATTTGAAAGTCTTATGTATGACCCGACCGGGGTTCAAACCCACGACCATCTGCTCTCTAGGCCGACGCTTTACTACTAAGCCACCAAGCGGTTGATTTTATTTTTTAAAAACATAGATAACATATATATTCAAATCAAAACTTGAAATGGATAAATGCTACTAATTTTAATTTTGATAACAACTTTTTCATGGATAACATCCTTTTTTTAAATGTTAATCAATGTTTTGTAAAATGTTTAAAAGGTGGTTTTTAGACAATTTGTTTGATATTTATGTAAGTATTTTGAGTTTTTTGGGGTCAACATAATTCTTTTACAATATCTAGAGCGCATTCACAGTCGCAAAATATACATGTATATATACAATCAGAAACTGGTTGTCCGAAGAAATACTATAGTGATTATTATTATTAGAATTAAACTATTTGTTATATAAACAATTTTATAATTTTTTAATTTTTTAAATTTAAATCACTTGTTTGATAACAGCAATAGTATGAATTATTTTGAACATAGTTTAGAAAAACGTAAAAACCACTCACTCAATTGAGTGTAAACTAAACTTTAATCAGGGAATGTTTCAGTGTCAATTTTAAGACGATACATAGTCAAAATTTAATATCTCATGTACTGTTTTAATTGTTTAGTGTAGGTTTGTTGAACAAAACAAAACAATTTTTCATAAAACTAAAAAATGATAAAACATTAATAAAAGAAAAAAGAAAATATCTGAGTTGAGTGTACACTCAATTGAGTGAATGATTGTGAAACTGGGGGCAGGTCTTTCATTCCGAGGGGGTCAGTTCTGGCGAAGGAAAGCGAAGTATCCTGGGGAAAAAAAACACTAAAACTATAGTTATGTTTTAATTTACATACATGAATTTTATCTGTACATGTATTCATATTTTTTCAATAGCTGTTTGTGGATTCAAATCGTATAATCCAAGATTTCATATGTGCTGTAGCGGTGTGGTCAGTTTCAAATCCGGGAGTTCATCGGCCTGTTGTGGTACACGGAGCTACAACCGCAGATATTTTATATGCTGTGGAGGTGTCGTCAGTTTCAAATCTGGGAGTTCATCGGCCTGTTGTGGAAACCAAAGTTATAACGTTAGATTTTATAGTTGTTGCAATGGTCGCATTTGTCATAAGTGGTAAATTGAAGTAAAAAGGTTTTTAAAAAAATATCATTTAATGTAACCATGCATAGACATTGTATGAAAATAAAAAATAAAAAAATAAAATAAAAATGTGAAAAAAAATCTTTATTTTCCCTTAGGACATCTTTAGTTGATTTTAAAAGTTAGAATTTCAGATAAAATGGTATAAAAACTATAATTTTTTATTTACATTCAATTAATGTATACTTACTTTAATCGCATGCTATAAATTTCGAGAGGAAGTGGAATAAAACGGAGTAATGGTTTTTAAACGTCCCATTATCAAGGTAGTCAGTTCTAGAATGATGAAGGTAACCGGAAACATCACTAACTTTCGGGAAGCGAGCTGACCTTTCTCTCATTGGAACTGTTTGAGATAGATTCTTGGAACTGCTTGAAATAGATTCGAACCTAGGTTTTAAGAGGTTCTGAAATCCGTAAGATGGCGCATTAAATCTCTCGGCCAAGCGTCCACTTCCTATTCGCGAGAGCATTATAATCGTGAAAGCAAATCAAAGCGAACTTTCTTAATCACGTTTATCGTTTCTTCAAATCTGAATCGCGAAGGTTTATAGTCGCGATTTATTTTTTGATTCAGAAATAGCCAAGTTTAAAAGCATATATTCAAAGTTTATTTACAGTTACAGAAAGTGTCATATTAAGAGTACATAATTTGGTACTGTCGTAAATTTATTTCTCTTTTAATTAGCTCTATCGTACTGATACGAAGTACAGATCCACCCAAAAAGTCTTGGTGATTTTGGAAACATTTGAAATCATCAGGAGATATTTAAATAAGTTTGCGTCTTACGACCAAGATTTCATCCAAATCGACGTGGGAAACATTATGTGTAATTTTGGTTGAAATTTTTAACAGAAAGTGCAGAAAAACGTCTAAAAAATAATTAACTTTTGAAATAAAGTACTAATGTAGAACAATTGTGTTTTACGCTCCAAGCAGAAGAATTGTCGAAAGCAAGTTCAGGAGAATATAGTGAAAATTGGAAATCCTCGGGAAAACGCTTTTTTTTTTTTTTTTTTCTAAAAGTGAATTAACAAATTTACTTGAATAAACTATTTATTCCGAGCGTGATTGGAATCTAGGCGATGAAAGTGATCAATAAGTGCATGCTTTATACTACTTACCCCTAGACCAGCATATTTAATCTAGAATTGTTTTAAAATGAAATTTCCTATCTCTTAAAAACTAATATACAATTTTTTTTCTCAGAGAGTCAACATTAATGTCTTTCGAATGAAATTCAAATAAGTATTTTCAAATATAAAAATCGTTATTTTTATTAAATAATCTGTGATCATTTTGCTCAAAAGACTAAAAATAAATAGAATTTCATCGAACTGAAAAAAATTATTAAACTGTATATTAAAAAAAAATGTTAAAATATTTTTCATCTTAACACCTCATGTTCTGATTCTAAAGCTTCATGTGATCAATTAATAGACAAAAGCTGATAGAGAATACAACAACAACGAAAATGAAAAAAGAAACTCGATAACTTCATAAAAAAGGCCACTGATTTTTTTTTAATATCGACTTAAAATGGGCATTGTAATGTAAGAAACGTGGTTTAATTATTTTGTAGGACAACGGTTATCTCCCTTGTCCCGTAAATAGTTGCATTTTAATGCCTGTTACATATTT
Source organism: Tegillarca granosa (assembly GCA_029721355.1). Classification (NCBI taxonomy): domain Eukaryota; kingdom Metazoa; phylum Mollusca; class Bivalvia; order Arcoida; family Arcidae; genus Tegillarca; species Tegillarca granosa. The sequence continues at coordinate 156,447 of JARBDR010000750.1, read as the reverse complement.
CAAGAATTATAAAAATGTATTTTTTCTTTAAAAACGGTTCTAACATATTAACATGTATATTACGATAATGTTGGGGCGTTTGCTCCCTTTTCATCGGCGGATTAAAAGAGGTGTAGTGGGTTGAGGGGGTTGCACCCCACACCCACCCTTTGAAAAAAAAATTAAAGAAAAATGTGACCAAAAGGTCACAAGAAATATTACGAAATTCATTCGTCCCACTGAACCCCTAACAGGACTCTATACTAAACTTGCTAAGGAGCCTTTAGCGGCCCCAAGTCTCTTCATCGCTGGAGGCTTTAGCTTTTAACACTCGCAATATATCGTGATATGTACGGGTGTATTATGGCCTGTCTTGTACTAGCACAAAGTTATAACGATTTTGCTGGCTCACCTGATCCGTATGCCACAGACAAGCATACCAGATCCCTAATCACATTACTTTGGCACCTGGTAAACCAGTTCATACTCTGTCTCGTTAATGCCAAGCGCCTCGCAAAGGAAGCGGTATCTCAAATTTAAAAGTTTAATTAGGACCCAGCTGAAAACACCGATCTCCCGCTCTCGTGGCGAATGGTCTACCAATGAACCACCGAGGCTGCCAAAAAGTCATGAAGAGATGAAGATAGACAGAAGAAACAGGTTTTTACAATGACTAATGAATAAATAATCAGCTTTCTGTTATCATTTAGGAACCTTTACCTGCTTTCACATTTGACACTGACTGCAAATCTCGACGCGACTGCTAACATTGCGACAATGACTGCTAACTTTGCGACACTGACTGCTAACTCTGTGACGGCACCAGCCTTCGGCTTTGCGGAGATGAAGGGACACCGTTTGTAAACCGTCTTAACACAGCACGGTTTAATGACACAGTGCATATACAGTCATGAGAGACTTGGAAACATTTGCCAGTTCCAAACAAACCACAATATCATCTTTTTTCTGTAAATAAATAGGACTGTTTCAAGCTTATTATTATTGATTATAATTCTCACTTTTAATTTGGATTAACTTTATTATACAAATGAACATTGAGAAATACATTCAGACTTATAGTGCATATGGAAAGTTATCTCTGGTGCTTTTCTCATAATTTAACTTCATGTATGTTACTGCTTGCACTTTAAATAATAATTTGATTATGTGTGTTTACAATATGAATACAGTAAATTTTTGGATCAATCTAAAAATTTAAAAATTAACATTAAGACTCCCAATATAAATGAATTATTATCTCCAATCTAGTGCCTTTATCATTATAATATTTTAGTGCTTAAAACTTTGTATAATAACGGATAACAATTTGTTATGTATGTTTTAAATGTGAACATGATACATGTTGTATAAATATTTAAGAAAATAAAATATTTGCTATTGTACTTAATTTTTTATTTGATAATAACCAGTATGGCTCGATGAAATGTGGTCTAATAATAATACTCCAGTAAAGAATATTTCACTTATGTTGAGATTCTGAAATCAACACATTAAGAATATTTCATTTATAGAAGGCTTAACACGCCAGTCAAGAATTTTCAAATGTAGTGTGTTTAAGGTCCCAGTCAAAATTATTGGAGTTAAATTAAGGATTTAGTTTTGTTTCACAATTTTTTTCTTAACTAAAATTTTCTTTAATTAACTTATGCAAATTTGACTTAAAAGTATAAAAAAAAATAATATTCTAGTTTAATGTAATATTAATTTTTAAGTACATTTGTTAAAACAAGTAGAGGACTATATTATTTAATAATCATTGTGAAACAAAAATCTTGATCTGTCAAGGGGAGACTACTCTGTATTGGTGTTTCTTTATAACAGCAATTTCTTTATAACGACAAAATCACCTGGGAACCAACTTGGTCGTTTTAAAGAGGGTTGACTGTAAATGGATCTCAAATACCTTGATACAGCCGTTTAAAACAAATTAGTTTAACCCATCATTAACTCAATTATACGTGTATTAAATTAACATAAAATTACTTCAACATTAAAAAGTTGTTCTTTTTTCAATTTGATGAAATTGAAATTATTGAGATGACATCCCAAATGAGTTTTTTTATATAAAATTTTGAAACCGACATGAATTTCTATATATATTTCAGTGCAAGTTTATGTTATTTTTCTAGAAATTTAAATCATAAAAAAGCCATAACTCGTGTACAGATACCCGATTTCATATTATATTTAAACATTTGTTCTCTAATCAGTGTCCAAATCTAATGGAGATTTTTGATAAAAGCATCTGAATGATAACGTTGACATGTATTCGATATTATTGCTGGCTTCCGTTTAAAAGTGCACAAAATGATTGATTTGGAAAGTACGCGCATGCTTCTCGAGCATGTCTCAGGTCTGCAAATCTAGTCATATGACCAGCATATATCTGTTATTTCAAGGCACAAACACAACGAAAGTACGTCATGCGACATTTTTGTAATGTAACGAACGTCATGTTGCAAGAAACATTGCCATACCCAGTAAAAAATAAAAGGGTTGAGATGTTTAAAACAAAGTTAAGATTCTTTCACTTATATAGAGGCGGTCAGTTCTGGGATGGGGGAGGAAACCGAAAAAAACCACAGACCTTTCGACGAGTGTACTGAAAACTGACCATCTCACACTAAGATCTTGCTGGAGCAGGATTCAAACCTAGGAGGTGAGATACACTGTTCCGTCAGCGCGTTCTTAAAACCTTTCGGTCACCGATGCACTACAAAGTAAAAAAGTTCAGACAACGCTTACTATTTTCTTGTCGTTGATGTTGGGGAATTTTTGTGGCTTGAAAATTTTTCCGGCAATTTTTCGACAACATTCGACGATAATGTCAAAACAATGGCTCAAACAATAACCGGGCGCGTATTCAGGTTTGAAAATGTTACTTTTTCTGGAAACATCTTATTTTTACTATTGTGTATTGATTGACTCTACGTCAGAATAAACAAAAACATATTTTCCGAATTTTTTTGGATAGGTGCAAATAAATATTTCGTTTAATAATTGGAGTAGCCACTTGTGTTATATGTTTTCTTTGCGACAAAATACAAAATAAAACTTATAATATAACGAATTATTATTATTATTATTTTTATTATTATAAAAATAATAAAATTCATTAATAAAAAAAATAAAACGATTTTTTTAATGTCAATGAACAACCTAATCCTATAGGGTTCACCAGTGTATTACGTCTTCAATAATCCATGGTGTTTGCGTGGAATTGTCTTTAATTTGATAATATGTATCTAATTTTCCAAAAACAACGTTGTTTTACGTGAAAACTTTGTCTTATGCAAAACTCTTACAATGGAAACAATGATGGCTCACGAAAGTTTTGGAGTGTCTCGTGATAACCTTTTGAACTCATTTTAAAGATTAACACAGACGCAAAAACAATCATTCTTTTGATATTCAAACGTTTGAAAACGCAATTTTGTTTATTTATATTTATTTATTTACTATTTAATTTATTTATTTAATGTTTTATTATTATTATTATTATTATTATTATTATTATTATTATTATTATTACATAATGACTGAAAACATGTAATAGCAAATAAGAAATACAACTAAACAAAAAACTAAAACAGTGGAAGAACGAAATAATATTTTATTTTTATAATGTAAGAACTAAACTTGTCGAAATAAAACAATGCTAGTATAAACGGGACTATTAAGTCATATGTTTAGTTCATCACCATTTGTTACATATACGGCCATTGCAGCAACTTCTAAATCTAGCATCATAACTCTGTTTACCACAGCAAGCGGGAGAAATTCCGGATCTAGATCTAATCACCCCACTACAACACATTCTAAATCTGGCGTCATAATTTTGCTTTCTACAACATGCGGGAGAAATTCCAGATCTAGATCTGATAACTCCACCACAACACATTCTAAATCTAGCGTCGTAATTCTGAGTTCCACAACAGGCAGGTGAAATTCCAGATCGCGACCTTATGCGTCCTGCACAACACATTCTAAATTTGGCGTCATAGTTTTGGGTTCCACAACAAGCCGGTGATATTCCACTTCTAGATCGGATGACCCCTCTACAGCACATTCTAAACCTTGGGTTGTATGACCGGTGTCCACAAACAGCTAATAAATAAAACCAAACATAAATTAATACAATGATACTTCTTAATATAAATGACAAAGCAATTGGACTTACAAGCAATCCAGATGATCTTAAATACCGTTTGCGTTTACGGCGGTTATTTCCGATGTAACTTCTTTTTTAGAGATTAACGTCAACGAATGCGATTCAATTGTACAAAGAAATAAACAATCCCGAAAATTTTTTGGAGTAGCACATTGTGCCCTAATAAACCCTATTATTTACGTTAAGGAAGGAACTGAAAATAAAATGTCAACCGGTTATAGAAAATGCGGGGGTAAGGAGTTTTATTTGAATGAAGTACGGTATCGTTTATTTTCTTGAGCCTTCTCACTAACAACGAGTTGAGTTGAGTAATGATGTTTAACGTCCCAGTCAAGAATGTTTCAGTTATATTGAGACGCCACCAACTGTGCGTTGCGCTGATGGCATTATACAGCAGGATCCTTTATCGTGCCACACCTGCCATGACCACAGGTACTTGGGGACGGGTACCCACCCCCCCCCCCCTCCTGGATATTTGTTTTCTAGGCATTTAATAAAATAATCTATACTTTCTAAAATGGATCGTACTCGGGTAAAAAGTGTTGTATTATAGTTGATACATCATCATGAAATATTTAAAAGTAAAAAAGTCTAGATAATTTTATTAAATTGTCCAGAAAACAAATATCCGGGAAAAGGAGGGGGCGTTACCCGTCCCCAAGTACCTGTGGCCGTGACGCGGGACCTCGTTTTTTTAAGTTCTCATCCGAAAGAACCGTGACTTTCAGTTTGTAATGCCGAGTGCATGTCCAAAGAACAGTCACTATCCACTTTCTTTAAGCCTTGAGTCAGACCTGGTCGGGGTTCGAACCCGTGACGACCTCCCACTTACGGAGCACTATCAACGAAAAACTTACTCTGTGCACATCTGATTGACATCAAATGTCCCTACAGAAACGTTGCAGCTATAGAGATTTTACAAATTTTAAATTTCTCAAGTTTGTATATCTAGTGGCGAACAGCTGTTAACTGCGGATGCAATGTAAAGGAATAACTTGTGTATTTAACAAGTTTATTGATTCAAAACCTGAAAACGGTGTGCACAAGTTATTCCATATAATTTAATTTCAAACAAAAACATAAAACAATGTTTTGTTTCATTGTTCATTTTTTTATAATTAAAATTAAATTTCCTCCGCGTAGGAACTACCAACAAACAATTTTATCCAATAAAATGGGACGAGACATACATGTAAGCCTCGTGTCATATTATACATTTTTGAATTTTCTGAATGAAATATTCAAAAATTTATAATATGACAACTAGTTGTCATATTATACATTTTTGAATATTTCATTCAGAAAAATATTCAAAAATTTATAATATGACAACTAGTTGTCATATTATACATTTTTGAATATTTTATTCAGAAAATTCAAAAATTTATAATATGACACTCGCCCTTCACGTTGAACGTTGCTATGATTGCAGATAAGAGTATGACCTGAAAAACTATCGCGCGAGAGTGAGGTAACCGAATTTAGAAATTGAATTATAAAAACATGAATCCAACCCACTAACCAAATAATTATGATTACCTATAATGCAGAAATTAAAAAGAAAGAGACCAGACAAACAGATTAAAAATAGACAGCCAATCAATAGACTGTCTCGTTGGCTGAGTAGTAGCACGCGCCTTGAGACGGGAAGTCGGGGTGTTCGAACCCCTGCAGGGTGATATAAACATGTTAAATTTTTGGATACTCTATGGTGCTCGGTATCAAAGGGGCAGAGTGGCGACTCGACTAGATTCGGTGCCAGGATAATGTGACAAGAGAAGTGTTATGCTTTTCTGCGAGATATTGACTCAGTGAGCTAGGACCTTAACAAAGTCGCCACATGATCGTGGTAGTACAAGGAAGACCATATCACACACACACACACACACACACACACACACACACACACACACACACACACACACACACACACACACACACCAATATCTTAGGTATATACAATGTTCTTAAATTACTTCTTAAAGCTTAATTAACTTGCTCTCGTTTCAAATAGCTGAAAAACTGCTGATGTGAAGTTACACGGCACTACAACCAACTAACTAGCAATTTATACATAAAGCGGGACTTACCAGCATCAATTCCAAACTGTTGTAATAACACCGAGGCGATTACCAGAGTGATTAAAACTGTTAACTTGTACATCTTGGCTAAATTATCTAGAAATACAGTTTGTAATTATCAATAATAACAATAATAATCATCATCATCATCATCAAAATTTAAGTGTCAGAAAGTAATAACTTTTTGTTAAATCGAAAAACGAGTACATGTGAAAAAATTTAAATGACCTAAAACAAAATTAAAATAAATGAGATCATAAACAAATCTTGAAAATATATATATATATATATATATATATATATATATATATATATATATATATATATATATATATATATATATATATATATATTGAAAAAAACTTACAGCTATTGTCATGTGCAAAATTTCGATTTTTTTACAAAAAGAAATATTCAATATTTGCACATGATAATTTTTGCAAAATTTTGTATATTTCTTTTTGTAAAATTTTAAAACTTTTGCATCTCTAAAAGTAAAAAATTAATTCTAATAAATTGAACTAATCAAACTCACCTGGTGTATGAAACTTCTGCAGAGTTTTGATTTGTGATACCAAATTGTATCTTCGGTTTTATACCTATATTCCCGGATATTTCTAGGTCATAACCATAAAAACAAAAACAGGATCTGAGAAAATTAATAGCTGTGGTATATTTAATGACAATCACCAATCAGGACCTGGACAGTCATTAAAGTAACAGCTTCGTAATCCCATTTTATTTACTACAATTAAGTATATTGACATGACAAATTTGTGTCCCTGTTTAAACACAAGTATTACACAGACTCGGAATAATTATGTTAGTAACTTATGTGAAACTTTAATTTTTCTCAAGGAAGTTGAAATTGATTTTTATTGGTCTATTCTAAAAGTTCTTAATCTTGTATTAAAAAGATAATTTTTCATGATTACACACACACACATATATAGGTATATTAATATGTGTGTGTGTGTGTGTGTGTGTGTGTGTGGGGGTGGGTGGGTGGGTGGGTGGGTGTGTGTGTGTGTGTGTGTGTTGCTGGTGATAACTTTTAGTAATCTTTAATTCCCATTTTACCATATTGATAGTTCAACCAATAAAATATTTTACGACAGTTGTGCTAACATTGTTTAAGACATTAAGCGGTATATTGGTATGAAACATCGAAGGAGTTTTAATGAATTCATTATACTTAGTTATTTCATAAATTGTTAAAACGTTTTATGGCCGTGGTCACAATTTTGTTGATAAATATGAAATCGCTGTTTAAAAACCTATCCCGGGGATATATTTGACGGCCCATAGTTCCACGTTTATTTCAATCTCAAATTTGTTTGATTTTGCATATGACGGATGTACTCTGGTTTCCTCAACCATTCCAGAACTGACTACTTTGATAAAAGTGAAAGAATCTTGACAGTATTACTCCACCCATTCCCCAAGTTTGATTATAAACAATCATTGTTACAATACAAATTCAAACTTTAATCTACATTTTTAAAAGTCCGACTTCGCTTGAGACTAATGTAGTCGAACATGTTTGGTAAAAATGGTTGGTTTCAAATTGGTAAACGTCGCAGTAACAAATTTGATTTAACAGCAAATAACTTTAATAATTATTATTATTATTATTATACTCATTATAAAAGGACGACGACGACAACGACGTCATTGTTGTTGTTGTAAAATAAGTTTGGTTGTTTGAGGCCCTTAAATATATCGTTATAAGCAAATTGTTTAATTAAATATTTATTTTATAACAATTCACAACTTTCACATGACAATATTATAACTGGACAGTGTTCGTTTAAAGTAAACACCACTGCGGTGACTTACATGGTAGATTGCTCGCTCCGTTAGTGGGAGGACGTGGGTTCGAACCCCCGACTTGATCTGACCCAAGACTTGAAAGTGGGTAGTGACTGTTCTTTCGCCATGCATTCGGTATTACGAAATGAAAGTCACGGTTCTTTCGGATGGGAACTTAAAATAAACGAGGTTCCTTGTCACGGTAGGCGTGGCAAGATAAAGAACCCTGCTGTATAATGCCATTGCAAAACAACGCACAGGCAAAATTTCTGTTCTTTCGCTTATAGCTGGCGACGTCTCGATATAAGTGAAATATTCTTGAATGGGACGTAAAACACCATTTCCCACTTGTTCAAAGTATAATTGTTTGTTTTTATCCTATTTAACTGTTTATTTGTATTGCGTGTCAAAATCTCGTTTGCGTTCGCTGTCAAGAAAAAAGTTCACCAAAAGTTATTTATGCAGACAAATGCTAATTTTTCATGTTTGAAACTTTTTGGTATAATATATATGATCTTGCGAGCTGTAAAACGTACAGTTGTGAATATAAGTTACCTTGTGTACCACCGATGGTGGTGCAGAGTGAATATAAATTTGAATATAAGTTTTAATTTGTAGACAAATACACTTTTTAGTAACAATTTACTAATAAAAAAAATTAGATAGGTATGTAAATTGGATTAAAATCTGTTACTATTTATAAAATGTTTAATTAATCACAATTAACATAAAAAGTCAATTTTGATCTGATTCAATCATTGTTTTTCAGTAAATCCTGATCTGAATTAATGCATTTCCACACGAATTAATCATATTATTTAATATACTCTTTTAATATATTAAATAAATAATAAATTAAAATCATGTGTTTTATAATTTCCTAGAAAATTACACCCTTATTTTATACACGATTGTTATTGGTCTTAACCGACTGTTGACGCGGGACTTTATCACACCTTGACATTGAAATAATGTCGCCGTGGTAACATTTCTTCCTTATTTATTAGAGTGTTAAACATACATTATAACAGTTGACAAGTGATATATATCACATATACATTTGTATTTTTATTTACTTCTTTCAGTCTATTTCTGTTGTTTCATGTAAAACAGACAGGGGAGTTTTTAATTACGAAAACAAACTTACAAAATGCCACGTGGTTAATACGTATGTTCAAAGAATACAAACAAAAAATGTCACTTTTTTACGCCATTTTAACGCATTTCAAACTAAGATCCTTGATGTTCAAAGATTTACAAACTCAAAATATCACGTTTTTTTAAATACTCTGAATCCTTTGAAAAATTAATTTTATCTGCCGCACTAATGGGAAGTCTGGCGTTAGAATGTTTTGGGGCGTTGAATGCTAGTATAAGAATTATATCCGTAACTTTTCTTTCACAATTTGGAGTGAATTTTTTTTTTCGGAAAAAATCGCCACTTGTTGAAGTTAAAAGTTAAAACCGTGTACATGTGTTTTTACTTTTTATTATTTTTATTTTTTCACACGAATAAAATATCGATGTTTCATGGACAAGGTTCCATGCACATAACTCCGGGGGAAACTCCTTAACATTACCAAAATTAAGAGATGCATGTAAAAAAACGGTAAAATTTCATATAATTACAGATTACACAAACTAGCACTGTTCACATACATGTGTATTTTCTTGTGAAAAATGACAAAGTTCCACAAGCATTAATTATCGGGATGTAAAAAATCCTTAAATGTCCCCAAATTGAAAGTGCACATCACCGATATGTGCCAAATGTAAAATTTCATTTTATTTCAGAAAAGTTCATACGATTTACAGATTATACAAACTATGTAAAATAAATTCGTACGGATATACGGACGGACGTTCCTTTCAATATATCATCCGCTCGACCAAAGCAAAGAGATAATAAGTAAAGTTATTGTACCAAAGTAACCATGAAATAAAGCATGTAATGCAGAAGCTAGAAATCAATTGGCTGGTTGTAATGTTGTTTATTTAAGTCGCATGGGAGATTTCCGTAACCACATTAAACGAGGATTTGGCTAATATATTCGAGAACATATTAGCTGCTCGGAAATATTTTGGTCACGAAACGAAAGAAAATAAGATATGTGTAGAAAAAATATACTTGATATGGTTAAAAAGGACAAAAGTTGTGAAAATAACGACTGAAGCGTAGGGGGAAGGAGGTACGATCGAGTGTTACTCCTTGTCACTTTATGTACAAGGTATAAGGGTGTTGGTAAGGAAATTGTTACTTTTTTAATTACGAACTCCAATGAACAAGCAACCACTGCGGTAGCTCAGTTGGTAGAGTGCTCTCTCCGTAAGTGGAAGGTCGTGGGTTCGAACTCCTGTGAACAAGCATATAACTCCGAAGTCCCAGTATCCTGACACCGTGTGAATCTGTCTTTACTCTTTTCTAACTGTCGAGCGCCTATAGCGGGGAATCAGTATCTCGAATTTGTAAGTCAGGCTCGTGTGTGCCCAGGTTCGAACCTACGATCTCCCGCTCTCGCTGCGGACAAGCTAGAACTTTGGGATAAGCCATCTGCTCTGCTAGTACATCCGTCGTTCAGTAGTTTTAACAAGGGACATAATTCAGTCATTCTTGAGATTGACTTGCATAATTCATGTACATGTAGCTGATTGAATAAAATGGTCTTATTTAATTCTTATTCAAATTAACAAGTTTTTTCTCACGAATTCAATGAACAAACGAGTTTCATTTTATAATATTACACTTCCTTCGAAAAATATATTTAAAAATTGTTGTTGTTGTTGTTGTTAATTTGTCATTTCAATTGTATATAATTATGTATACAATTTTTATTAAATTTACTGAATTTATTATTTTTATACGTAATCAAAAAATAAATAAATAAATAATTTAAAAAATCTCAGAGTTACTCTACCCGCAAATATTATCAAACAGATCACGTTTAAAAGGATATTTTCAACTGTTATTTTACATTTGTCTTACCTTTTAAACTTATAATTAATTTTTTTCTCGTCTAACAAATTCAATAACGAAATTAACACACTATTATCGCATTATAATGTGTTGATAGTTTTGTGTTTATTGCATTAGACGACAAAAAATAAACTTAAAAGTTTCAAAGAGAACACAAATCTGACATAACAGTTTCAATTGCAATATATTAGACTATTATTATTATTATTATGATTCCCCACCCAAAGGTGGGAAATCATATTGTTTTCGTTCTGTTTCTTCTTCTTCTTCTTCTTCTTCTTCTTATTATTATTATTATTATTATTATTATTATTATTATTATTATTATTATTTTTTTTTTTTTTTCCTTAAAATTGTCCGGTGCAGAACTCGGAAACGGTATGATGGGTTTCGATGAAATTTGGTACCAACCATCTGCTATCTTGGTAGATATGGATAAATGATCAATTTTTTTCTATCTCGAGGGCTCAGCGGTCGGTGCGTGTAAATTGCGTAATTTAATTCCAAACATCTTTCTGTCCAATACGTACAAAGAGAGATAACTCTTACAGAATCTTCTTCTTTCTTCTTCAGTTTCTCAGATATATGAGCGCCCGATAAAAATGGGTAATGTGAATTAATGTATAAAGTTCAGCACTAAACAAAAATGATTAAATGTTAATGAACTTCATGTTAACTAAGTGACTAACCTCTTACTCACATACAGAATTTGTTCTTAATAAATTCTCAGTTACTATGTATTAAATTGTTAAAAATGTCTCAAATTTTTATCAGCACTGCCAAACAAGTAAAACGCATCATTCAATCTTGTTCAAAATTTAAGGATAGGTTCCTGCACCATTAAAGTTATTACATCCATGGGTATTTATTGGGGGAGGGACAGAAAGATGGTGTCTTTAAAACACAAATCACGCAATTTTTCCTTAAACACTTTGCGGTGTGCTATAAAACCATAATTTATATAAGGCTTTGTCATAACTTTTAAACTGTTGAGATCCCCACCCCTAAAGTATATATTTTCAGGTTCTTATGATAAAATGAAAAGAATGACACTAATCAAAGACACCTAAGGTCCTTTCCCATTGAGGGGTAGGGCTGGGTGAGGAATCATACGTAACTGGTATCCCAGTTACAATCACTAGTTATTATTATTATTATTATTATTAATATTATTATTATTATTATTATTATTATTAATTAATTAATTAATTAATTAATTAATTAATTATTATTTTTATTATTATGATTCCCCACCCAAAGGTGGGGAATCATATTGTTTTCGTTCTGTTTCTTCTTCTTATTATTATTATTACTATAATTTTTTTACCTTAAAATTGTCCGGTGCAGAACTCGGAAACGGTATGATGGGTTTCGATGAAATTTGGTACCAACCATCTGCTATCTTGGTAGATATGGATAAATGATTAATTTTTTTCTATCTCGAGGGCTCAGCGGTCGGTGCGTGTAAATTGCGTAATTTAATTCCAAACATCTTTCTGTCCAATACGTACAAAGAGAGATAACTCTTACAGAATCTTCTTCTTTCTTCTTCAGTTTCTCAGATATATGAGCGCCCGATAAAAATGGGTAATGTGAATTAATGTATAAAGTTCAGCACTAAACAAAAGTGATTAAATGTTAATGAACTTCATGTTAATTAAGTGACTAACCTCTTACTCACATACAGAATTTGTTCTTAATAAATTCTCAGTTACTATGTATTAAATTGTTAAAAATGTCTCAAATTTTTATCAGCACTGCCAAACAAGTTAAACGCATCATTCAATCTTGTTCAAAATTTAAGGATAGGTTCCTGCACCATTAAAGTTATTACATCCATGGGTATTTATTGGGGGAGGGACAGAAAGATGGTGTCTTTAAAACACAAATCACGCAATTTTTCCTTAAACACTTTGCGGTGTGCTATAAAACCATAATTTATATAAGGCTTTGTCATAACTTTTAAACTGTTGAGATCCCCACCCCTAAAGTATATATTTTCAGGTTCTTATGATAAAATGAAAAGAATGACACTAATCAAAGACACCTAAGGTCCTTTCCCACTGAGGGGTAGGGCTGGGTGGGGAATCATACGTAACTTGTATCCCAGTCACAATCTCTAGTTATTATTATTATTATTATTATTATTATTATTATTATTATTATTTATTAATTAATTATTATTTTTATTATTATGATTCCCCACCCAATAGTGGGGAATCATATTGTTTTCGTTCTGTTTCTTCTTATTATTATTATTATGATTCCCCACCCAAAGGTGGGGAATCATATTGTTTTCGTTCTGTTTCTTCTTATTATTATTATGATTCCCCACCCAAAGGTGGGGAATCATATTGTTTTCGTTATGTTTCTTATTATTATTTTTTTTTCCCTTAAAATTGTCCGGTGCAGAACTCGGAAACAGTATGATGGGTTTCGATGAAATTTGGTACCAACCATCTGCTATCTTGGTAGATATGGATAAATGATCAATTTTTTTTCTATCTCGACGGCTCAGCGGTCGGTGCGTGTAAATTGCGTAATTTAATTCCAAACATCATTCTGTCCAATACGTACAAAGATAGATAACTCTTATAGAATCTTCTTCTTTCTTATTCAGTTTCTCAGATATATGAGCGCCCGATAAAAATGGGTAATCTGAATTAATGTATAAAGTTAAGCACTAAACAAAAATGATTGAATGTTAATGAACTACATGTTAATTAAGTGACTAACCTCTTACTCACATACATAATTTGTTTTCAGTAAATTCTCAGTTACTATGTATTTAAGTGTTAAAAATATATCAAATTTTTATCAGCACTGCCAAACAAGTTAAACGCATCATTCAATCTCGTTCAAAGTTTTAGGATAGGTTCCTGCACCATTAAAGTTTTACATCCATGGGTATTTATTGGGTGAGTGACAGGAAGATAGGGCTTAAAACAAAAATCACCAATTTTTCCTTAAACACTTTGCGGTGTGCTATAAAACCATATATAGGGCTTTGTCATAACTCATAAACTAATGAGATCCCCATCCCTAAAGTATATATTTTCTGGTTCCTAATGATAAAATGAAAAGAATGACACTAATCAAAGACACCTAAGGTCATTTCCCACTGTGGGTGGTGCTATATACATGTATAGCTTTTAAATAGTTAAAATCCTTTCCACTCATCTGTATATTTTCTTGTTCATTATGGACTTTTGAAAAGAGTGATAAAAACCTCCAGGAAATCATTTTCAAGAGAGGGTAGGGGTGGGAAGCCAGAATTCTTAACATCCACCCTCAGTCAAGAAACACTATCTTATGGCATACTTGATTTCATTTCTTAAGGCAATTTTACAGGATTAAATTCCTATTCAAAGAATTGTAAACAAATTCAATAGCATTATTACATGTTTTGATATGGATAATTGCTTTAATCTATTTGTCAATTATCCATTTATATGTAGGTTATGGCTACTTCACAGTCATGACACACGTCAATCAAATTTGTTGGTTAAACACCTCACAGTTCGTGAAATAGATTTGTTATCAATCAAAGTTGAATACCTGTCCAATCAAAATACACCAGCTAATAGAATTGCCAAATTAATGGATAGGACCTATGTCAGAAGACAGAGCGCATGATTCTGATCTATTAAACTTGTATAATTTACATACATTTCGAATTATAAATTTATACATGCAGATTCGGACTCCCGTGATCAATTGGTTTCTTTTAACAAAAAAAATTGTTGCAACAATGGGGTATGAGGGAATGAAAATATATATTAAAATGAATACTACTCGAATTATAAATGTACAATTCGATGTTAACTTTAAATTTACTTGTCTTCCGCCCTTTCTCTTAGTCAGCTTTCGATTACTAGTAATGGATACTATCAATTCATCTCGAGATCAGTCCATCAGCAGGTGTATATTTTAGACAATATATAGATTATGGATGGTGGGGAATCATACGTAACAGGTATCCCAGTTACAATCTCTAGTTATTATTATTATTATTATTAACATTTTTTTGTTTTTTTTTTTTTTTGAAAAAAGGAAAACATTACTCAGTGCATAATTTGGGGGCAATAACTCCAAAGTCAAATGATAGAACCGATGATATGCTTATCTACTCTTGGTAAATAGAATTCTGACATCAGTCAAAAAGAGCCCCGCTAGCAGTCTTGGTCCTATTATTATTATTTTTATTATTATTATTATTATTATTATTATTATTATTATTATTATTATTATTATTATATAATAATTATTATTATTAAAAACCTACAAATGTGATCATGTTGCAATGCTAAAAGGTGTGTGCATACACTGTTCAAACATTACAAAATCCAATTTCTGGTAAAATTGAAAAAATTCACAAACCAAGTTAAAAAATTCACATGTACGTCTTCATGTGTTTGTTTTAGAAGATCAATGAAAAACTCTAGACGGAGCTGATTGCACAAAATATAAAGAATTGTAGTAAAACCTATTGTATTAAACTGTGAAAAATGACAAAGTCAAATATCTGGTAAAATTCATTAACGAAGTTAAAACATTTTTTTAAAAATCTAGACTAAAGTTCTCATAAAAATAGCCCGGAAACGAATATTACTCTACATGTATATTGTTTAAACTGATAAGGGGCAAAAACTCTGGGTTTAATGGTCAAACTAAGTAACCCAAATGATATACACATCTCCTTCTGGTAATTAAGCTTTTAATGAAGTTTCAGTTAGATTTAGTTAAATTTGTATTAGAGAAAGGAAACAAAATTTACTCGGTTAGTACATAACTCATCAGGGGCAATAACTCTGGGTTTAATGATCGAACCTGGTTACCTTGAAGATATCCAAATTTCCTCTTGGTAATGAAGCTTTCACAAAGTTTTGATTAAAGTAACCCAAATGATATACACATCTCCTTCAGGTAATTAAGCTTTTAACAAAGTTTCAGTTAAATTAAATATTTGTATCAGAGAAAAGAAACAAAATTTACTCTATTAGTGCAGAACTCATCAGGGACAATAACTATGGGTTTAATGGTCGAACCTGGTTACCTTGAAGATATGCAAATTTCCTCTTGGTATTAAAGCTTTTTCACAAATTTTTAAAATTCGGCCAGTTGTTTCAGAGAAATAGCCGGAAACAAATATTACTTAATATTAATATTGTTTAACTAATCAGAGGCAATAACTTTGGAATGGTCGAACCGGGTAAACCCGACGATATTCGCATCTCCTCTTGGTAATGAAACTTTTCACAAAGTTCTTATTGAAATTCAGCCAGTAGTTTTAGAGAAATAGCCCAGGGTTATTGTCACTCGCAAATTTCACGCAAACAAGAACTTGTTCTTAAATTAAGCATTTAATAAAAACTTGCCCCTGGCACACCTGTTGCAAATTGCTAATGCGACTTTAAACAACATTGTAAGTAACCAACCAACCACAATAACATTGACTTTACATGTATAGAATGACCATTCGCCTACATCGTTAATCATCTATTTTGGTAAAGAGTTCTTTAGACCGTCGCGGTCTATAGCGCGCTTACGGATCATGGTACTTCTTACCGCCTATGTTCGAATTCCAATCGAGCAAACTCTAGTTCGAGAAATTTTGCACTCCGGTTTTCCGAACCATTCGAGAAATAAGTGAAAGAATCTTGACTGGGGCGTTAAACACCATTACTTACTCTAAAAATAGAGGTCTAAAATTATAGTCTTTATACACTGAAAAGTTTGCTAATGAATGCATAAAAAATAAATGAAAATTACAGATATTTATTTTTTATCTTAAAATTTTAAATTTTCTTTTTTTAAAATCATGAAACAAAAGCAATGGTTTATTTAATCACGTGATGCACACTCTAATAACAGTTTTGTACGAGTTTAAAGTATGATTGATGATTATATATACAACTTTGATCGAACCAGGAACATATTACAGATATTAAATCTGTATATGTAACAGTAAATGACATCCTATCTCGTTCTGGCTGTTCAACTCACTGTATGTTATATCACTAAATGAGATAAGGATGACTGAGTTTGAGATAATAATGCACCAGACAAGATGAGTTTCTTACAAGAGACATAAACTCTTTTATATGTAAATCAAAGGAAAAAATATAGAGATATATTTCCGTATTTAAGCTGTTATAAATCTAGGGATTTTACAGTAATTTTATGAACTGTGAACTAGCTTGTTTCGTTTTTTATGTTTTATTTTGAGAAAATGAAATGTTACATATTAATGGCGAGGAAAAACTAGTGGCATTATTTAAGGTAAGGTAATACTTTTTATAAAGTTTCTTTTTTTGTAATTGTTGTTTTTTAAAAACAAGTGTTATGTTGTTATTTTTTTAACCAATATGATTATGAATTTTATAATCAGCGATCCAAATGTTTTTTATCATTTTAACACTCAAAATGAGCACATAGAAATTTTCAATTTTTTAACAATGTTGTTAAAAATTGAAACAATACAAAATTATTTGCTATACTGTCATGCGCTAATTTTGAATTCTTATATGAAGTAAAATATTTAAGATGATAACTCAAAATTATTTATGTAAATGTCATGTGACACATTTGATTTTTCAAGTATGAAAAAATGCATTCAAAAGTAGCACATAACAAGAGTGATGTAGCTTTTGATTGATGGTTGGTTGGTTGTAATGTAGCATAACGTCTCAACAGCAATTTTAACCAATCAATACTCTGTCCTAATGTCGACAGCCAGGTGAGGAAGAAATATCAAGGTCTTAAGTATGACCTGGCTGGAGGTCGAACACACGACTTCTCGCTTTCGAGATTTATTTGATGATAAACGTATCTGTACTTTTTAAAACTGGGATATAGGTGCCTGTAAAAGTACATTAAAGATTGCAAGTCGTTTCTTTTCTTTGCTTTTCTTTAAGTATAGATTTTTGATAAAAATCTTGTCTGCTCCCAAATTCGTTTCGTTTCACATTGTAAACCACAGTAATAAAAATACATCAATCATTTTAATGAATACCTCTTGATTAAATCTGATATTTTAAGTATATTTTAAGTAATACAGTTACTTATTCACTTTAAAAATGATCGTTTTTCTTTCCGTTTAAATAACCTCTAAAATTTGTAAAGGGTTAACCAGGATATTTGTAAAAGTATACTTTTTAAAAATAAAACTTTTATGTCATAAGACGAAAAAACAGTGATTAACAACAAAAGTAAGGAAACTTACACATTTTTGTTGCGCAATAGCGAAGAAAACCCAACAAAATCATCAACTGAAAGGTAATAAAACCCCTTTTTTTTTCTTTCTTTCTTTCATTTTTTCTTTTTCTTTTCTTTTTTTGTGAGTGAAATGAACATATTTTATGCACTTGTACTTTGTTAAGGTGTCACGAAGGTAAGTTACAAAAATAGTACTTGTACTCTATAGTCATGAACTTATTTCAAAAAAAAAAAAAAAAAAAAAAAAAAAAAAAAAAAAAAAAAAAAAAAGAAACATGAATTTTATATTATATGAGATATTTCAAAAAGCGCATAGTAAGTAGACCTGCCTAACATTTTTAACGTGCGTAATTTTAAGAATTTGACATGATTTGTCTACCTCATTCCGGAAATCTGAAAATTATGTATAATTGACTTTATTAGCCAACGATGAAAACTACATTCATTTACTAATCACGCGCAGTTGTACAAGGAATAGAGTAAAGTGAATTAATGTTGTTTTTTCTCCCCGTCTAAATTCTGTCAGTTATGTCCAGGCGCTCAGTTCTAGGACGATGGATAAAAAATAAAGTTTTCGGAGAAAATCAGAATAATCGCCATACCAATTCCTACAATATTCTAATATACATGCCAATACAAAAAGTTAATAGTTTCAAGGATAATCAACAATTTCAATCTTTTTATGCACCTATGATCTTGACCTTTGAAGGTATGACCTTGAGCCATATATCAAAATGATCGTCATGTCATACATACAATATTTTAATATATATGCCTATGCAAAAAGTTAATAGTTTTCAAGATAATTAACAATTTGAGTCATCTTGTGCATATGACCTTGAACCATATATCAAAATGATCGCCATATCAATTCCTACATTATTCTAATGAACAAGCCTTTGCAAAAAGTTAATAGTTTCCAAGATAATTAACAATATTAGTCTTTTTATGCACCTATGACCTTGACCTTTGAACGTATGACTGAGCTTATATCAAAATGATCGTCATATAAATACCTACAATATTTAATATATATGCCTATGCAAAAAGTTAATAGTTTTCAAGCTAATGCACAATTTTAGTTTTTATAAGCAAAAAATAACATTTCAGGGGCAACAACTCCTTAAAGCATTATTATATAGTTACGAAACTTTGTACCTTTTTAAATTTTGTCTTGCTGAACATTTTAACAATGTTTTGATGTTATATACAGTCAAACCTGCCTTAATGTCCACCTCTCTATAAGGACCACCTGCTTATAAAGGCCAAAAAAATTCTATCCCAGCTGTTCTTTATTTATATTAATTAAACTTGTATAATAACTTTTACTGATTCCCATGGGTGGCCTTTATAGACAGGTTTGACTGTATCTCTTAAAATTTTGAAGAAAATAGCCTAAAATTGCAAAATCGCAAAATAGGTAAGTGACCTTGGATTTTAACCTTGACTCTATTTTGAAGAAGAAGTCAAAACTGAAAACCCCATGTCATAATCTATTCATATAGTCAAGTTATAATAATTTAAAGCCATTTTACGAAATTTTTAAAATTTTATTTGGAAATTTAGCGCAGTGCAAAGCTCAAAATTTCTGCAACTTCAACTTTAGCTGGTGACCTTACGATATAAGTAAAAATTCTAGACTGGGACGTAAAAGCCCATTCATCAACCAATCAATCTAATAAATAAATGTTCCACGTGTCACCTTAAATTAAAAAAAACAAAACATCATTTTGTACTTGTTAACATATGTAATCTTAAACAAGATGTAGTTTTGACGACATTTGTACAATTTTTGTTTAGTGTGTACACTATAGTGGATATATATATATATATATATATATATATATATATATATATATATATATATATATATATATATATATATATCTGCCAATTCCATAACTTCAGCGGCCAAGTAAACTAGAGTATATATTTCATACGTCCAAAAATCCATGTGATGGCCCAATTCAAGTGAAAAAAGATTTATTGTTGTTTTTTGACAGTGAGGTTAGGTTAAATTTTTGTTTTTAATATCAAAGACAAAATTTATTTTCTCCGTCCTCATGTTTGCTCAGGGCAAACAATCACAGGTATGAACAACATTATTATTAAAGCTTTTCATAGAAATGTCTAATAAATTAGTAAAAACGATGTTTAATTTTTTTTTAAATTTTTATAGATGCGTTTTAGGGATCTTTGATGGTTAAATAAATGAATAACCACGCTCATTGAAGTTCTAAGAATGTAAAATATCTAAAAACTGCCACTGGCATATATTTGACATAAATGTTTTAAATCAAATTTCTAAGTAATTTTTATATAATTTAAATTGGATGAAATGTTGTCTCTTAAATAATGTTAGAAATTGCTTCTGGATATATCGAGGTTGTTCAATTCTTGGTGACCCAAGCTGACAAAATTCTCTATCAAAAAGATATTAACAACACCAAGTTATCTGTAGTTTTTCTGTTTCACAAACCACCACGCAAGAGAGAGAGAGAGAGAGAGAGAGAGAGAGAGAGAGAGAGAGAGAGAGTTGGGATTTCGCGGTCATTCGGTAACTTCGTATAAGGAGTCTCGTTGTAAATATTATTGTTTTTAATGTTATTAAAACCTCTTGATGTGCTTATTTGGATGGACGCTATCGAGAAATGACTATTAAAAAGCTTTTATGTCTTTTGTAGTTTGTATCCGGTTGGGCATTAAGCTTAAGGGGCAATAATCGAAAATTGGCACCAACCGTACAAAATGAATTTTAATTATTTTTGCAGTAATTGAAAATTGGCCATAACCATACACAATAAATTGTATTTATTTTGCAGTTATTGAAAATTGGCTATAACCGTACACCATAAATTTTATTTATTTTGCAGCTCCGTATGTGAATGTAAGTTTTACATTATCTATAACATCATTATTATGTACACAATTGTTGATTGTACACTACAAACCTTAACATTTTAATTACTTGATTGTTATTGCTTACTTATGGCAAAATCAAGTTCTTAGTTCTCCGAACGGACTTTCTAATTCCCAAGGAACTAAGGCAATCGGCTACATAATGTCAGTTAATTATCATAACAGTACTTAATTCTTCTAGGTCATTTTGTTATCATGTCTGTTTGTCAATATACTGACAAGTATGTGAAACGTCTACAGAAAATAGTCGTATTTATACATTATTTCAAGGTAGGATAAATCAAACAGAAACATACCAATCCAGGTCCATATCAGAATCCCAAACTGGCTAGTTCCGTCAATATCAGAATCCTTTACTGATTAGATCAGTCCATATCAGATTCTCAAAAGCAAAGTAAAAACTGGCTAGTTCAGCCAATATCAGAATCCCAAACTGGCTAGTTCAGTCAAAATCAGAATCCCAAACTAGCTAGTTCAGTCAATATCAGAATCCCAAACTGGCTAGTTCAGTCAATATAAGAATCCCAAACTGGCTAGTTCAGTCAAAATCAGAATCCCAAACTGGCTAGTTCAGTCAATATCAGAATCCCAAACTGGATAGTTCAGTCAATAGCAGAATCCCAAACTGGGTAGTTCGGTCAAAATCAGATTCCCAAACTGGCTAGTTCAGTCAATATCAGAATCCCAAACTGGCTAGTTCAGTCAAAATCAGAATCCCAAACTGGCTAGTTCAGTCAATATCAGAATCCCAAACTTACTAGTTCAGTCAATATCAGAATCCCAAACTGGCTAGTTTAGTCAATATCAGAATCCCAAACTGGCTAGTTCAGTCAATATAAGAATCCCAAACTGACTAGTTCAGTCAAAATCAATATCCCAAAGTGGCTAGTTCAGTCAAAATCAGAATCCCAAACTGGATAGTTCAGTCAAAATCAGAATCCCAAAGTGGCTAGTTCAGTCAAGATCAGAATCCCAAAAGCAAAGTAAAAACTGGATAATTCAGTCAATATCAGAATCCCAAAAGCAAAGTAAAAACTGGCTAGTTCAGTCAATATAAGAATCCCAAACTGGATAGTTCAGTCAATGTAAGAATCCCAAACTGGATAGTTCAGTCAATATAAGAATCCCAAACCGGCTTGTTCAGTCAATATCAGAATAAAAAAACTGGCTAGTTCAGTCAGTATCAGAATCTCAATCTGGATAGTTCAGTCAATATCAGAATCCAAACTGGATAGTTCAGTCAATATAAGAATCCCAAACTGGCTAGTTCAGTCAATATCAGAACCCCAAACCGGCTTGTTCAGTCAATATCAGAATAAAAAAACTGGCTAGTTCAGTCAGTATCAGAATCTCAATCTGGATAGTTCAGTCAATATCAGAATCCCAAACTGGCCAGTTCAGTCAATATCAGAATCCCAAAAGCAAAGTAAAAACTAGCTAGTTCAGTCAATATCAGAATCCCAAACTGGCTAGTTCAGTCATGTCAGAATCCCAAACTGGCTAGTTCAGTCAATATCAGAATCCCAAACTGGCTAGTTCAGTCAGTATCAGAATCCCAAAAGCAGAGTAAAAACTGGTTAGTTCAGTTAGTATGAGAATCCCAAAAGTAAAGTAAAACCTGGCTAGTTCAGTCAATATAAGAACCAAAAAAGCTAATTAAAAACTGGCTAGTTCAGTTAAACACTTGAACCTCCACCAGTGAAGTGAGGCCTTGTGGTCTGGAAGGGTTAGCACTTCCTGTCCAGCAAGATTCACCCGCCACTTGTGAAAACATATTTGAGAATGAAAAGAACATGGAAGTATGAAAGTCTAATATATCCAAGATAAGTTAGCTATCAAACTCATCCTGGTAGTACAGAATTATGTGATATTGAAATATGTTCATATATATATAAAGCATTACGTTTCAAAATTTTTCCCTGGTCTTAAAAAACGTAAAAATTTTCAGTGGTTGAGTATAAAATATTTGTCATATTTTGAGGAACATTTAATCTTGTGATCCCTTAAAACATTTTTAAATTTATGATATTTAAAAAAAATTGTGAAAATCCTGTGAGAATGATGTCACTTTAAAACTAAATTTCGCCAAATGATTTCAAACACAAAACAATGATCAGTGCATAATTATTCACTTTCTCGTAATGAAAACAGAGAACACATGCGGTTTTTATTATTATTATTATTTTTTTTTTAATTATTTTTTTATTTTTATTTATTTTTTTTTTCATTTATTTAATTTTCTGGAAAAAATATTCTAATAAAAAATACAATGTATTAGAAATGATAAAAAAACAACTTCCGAAAACAATATTTAACATTCAAAAAGTCAATAAGACAATTTGAATAAAATGATAATACCGATATTGGCTTGTCAAACGGAGACATAGATATGTATTCAAACATAGAAAATCGTGTTCACTTCTAGTTTCGCCCTATATAAAACAACATTCTTCATTTGAAATAAATCTCCGACGACCATGATACATGAATGGCGTTCTTTTAAGTTAATTACGTCGTACAAAGGTCGCTTGCTCGAGCGAAAGGTACCACGTGATCACGCAAAAGGTACCACGTGATCTCACGCGAACTGAGATTTTGCATTCTCTCGTGAAAGATTTTTTGCTATAGATTTTCATTATTTCATTAAAAATGTTATATAACCTTGAAAATATCGATAAATAAACTTTGACATATAATTGTCTGACAATGTGCCGGACAAATCTAATTTTGATAATTAATTAATAATTGACAAAGCTATTCTTTATTAGTTTTGACATCTTGGGCTAAAATTTATTGCTTAAGCCTTATTTCTGTTATGAATAATTATTCATTTCATATCTCCAGAAAGACTTACGGCGTCTAGAGAAATTTAGGCAAACTAAATAAAATTATACCAAATTAACTTAACCATATAGAGAAAAAGGGTAGCATCACTTTAATAAATAAGACACTCAAAAAATATGCAGGCTATATTAAATTTAATTTAAGTTCCGTAATGTATGCCTTAAAATGAAGTAAAATCCCGTTTTACCAAAGAAAAAACAAATCGTCATTTCTACGAAGCTGGTGAGACATTGTAAACATTTCCAGTCTGTATGGAATGCCATAGCTGCCTTATATGGTACAAAACTCGAACATGGATTCATTGTATCATGATATTATTTGCTTCCATCGTTATATGTTTTGGTTTTACCATTATATATTTTAGTTTTATCATTATATGACACGATTTCACCATTATATTATTTGGTCTGATCATTATATAATTGTATATAACATTTTGTATATGTTTTCACTTCATCATTATGTGATCGGGTTTTATCATTATTTGATCAGGTTTTATCATTATATGATTTGGTTTTATCATTATATGATTTGGTTTTATCATTATATGATTTTTTTATCATTATATGATTTGGTTTTATCATTATATGATTTGGTTTTCACACATTATATGATTTGGTTTTATCATTATATGATTTGGTTTTTATCATTATATGATTTGGTTTTCACATTATATGATTTGCTTTTATCATTATATGATTTGGTTTTCACACATTATATGATTTGGTTTTATCATTATATGATTTGGTTTTTATCATTATATGATTTGGTTTTCACACATTATATGATTTGGTTTTATCATTATATGATTTGGTTTTTATCATTATATGATTTGGTTTTCACATTATATGATTTGGTTTTATCATTATATGATTTGATTTGGTTTTATCATTATATGATTTTGTTCCATCATTATATGATTTGGTTTTATCATTATATGTTTTGGTTTTACCATAATATAATTTGCTTTAGTCATGTTATGATCATCAGATCATTATATGATATCATCAGATCATTATATGATTAGCATTCGCCAATATATGGATATATTCCATCATTATATTATATGCAAACATCATCATATAATAGCAAACCATCATTATATGATCGCCAAACTTCTTTATATGGTGGTTGAGAATCAGACAACGTCTTTATGTCTCCCCTTTGTACGAGCTCTCTAGTAACTGATTTCAAGAACGAGGTTGACACCGTGGTTCATAGTTACAGATGAAGTCATTGAACAATGATGTAACCTAGACACTGGCATAATAATCTTTTGTGGCATATTGATATTAAGACTTTGTGCATTTCCATAATTTTACTCGACAATTTTCCTTCCGATAGGTATGTTAATAATGATTTCATAATTAATAAAATTAATAAGTCTAATTTTATATAGCAATGATTCCCAATGTGTAATATATTCATATAAGCTTATTGATGCATTATAACTTTATTAAAGAATAATTCTAGTCCAAATTAATTGATATACCATATCAGTTGAAAGCCACCGTCGATTTGTTTTTCGTCAAAACCCGCAATTTTATCTTCGGCCATTTTCAAGGGGGATAGACCAAATTTGGTCAAAAGGTGTCGCCTTGTCGTATTCCCGAAGGATTTGCATTTTGGGGTTAATGTATTGATGGACTTTTAGTATAAGCTGTATCTAAGGTATGAAGAGAAGAAATGGCTTAGG
The DNA here is from genome assembly GCA_029721355.1 of Tegillarca granosa. Taxonomy (NCBI): domain Eukaryota; kingdom Metazoa; phylum Mollusca; class Bivalvia; order Arcoida; family Arcidae; genus Tegillarca; species Tegillarca granosa. Next base: position 130,732 of record JARBDR010000750.1, on the reverse strand, counting down.
GATCTACAATGAAATCTATAAAAATTAAAACCCTTTTGACATAGAATTAATTAGTTGTCCTCTCCATTTCTTGGAATAATGAATTTTATCGCTAAAATCTTTTTCAAATAATTTCATTTTGAAAGTTAAATAAAGTTAGTGAAAACAGCAAAATCCTGAAAACTCGGAATAATAGGGTGAATTAAATATTTAATAATAATCTACTAGATGAACATCTCCAATCAAACTCGAAACGGTAAGCTGTTTGGTTTACATAATCACCTATGGCTTATTAGCATTTTTCAAAATTTTCATTATTTCACGTCTCTTTTTTACTGAATTTTTCTTGCGGTTATGCACTTTGATAGTCAAGTTGTTGCCAAATATATACAAGTTTATTCAACCGCCTTTGTGTATACCTTTACAAGTACATTTGAACTGAAACGATTATCAGCTTAAACTTCAGACGCAACTAAGAGCACGATAAAGGCACAATAATACGTCGCGACTGACTACAACGCTCATTTGCTTATATTTTTCCCGCTCGCAAGCACACATAATATCCTGTTATAAGACTCTGATCTTGAACATTAAAATAACACCAGAACTTTAGAAAGATTTAATAAGTAATTTAAGGAATAAATCTTAAAGTTAATTTTTTTTAAAGAGGGAATTTTTGTTGCTTTAATACCTGATATCTTTACCATAGCAACAATTTTAAAAAAATTAGATGAACCATGGGGTGAGTTTGCAAGATATCATTGTTTTCAGATAAAATCTACGGCAGCACAAAGATGACATTAAAATTGTTTTATATCGGTAGCTTTTCGTTTGAGCACTCTTAAACCTTTGCGTGTGCACGTGATAACTGTTGCGTAATCACAAGATTACAACGTGATTCCGTAAGCATGGACACTCGATGTATAATAATAATAATAATTATTATTATTATTAATCTTTTTGGTCACCTATTTGCAGCCGTAGTTATCTCTGCAAGACGTTTGTTGATGGGATAACGAATTATATAACATCGGTAATATTTTAGCTAATTGTAACAAAATACAATCTTTTTGGTCGTCATCACAATATTTTTGATAAGTATGAAGTCACTGTATCTAAACTTATTCTTGATATATTTGACTTACCTGGTTCCTTTTCATTCTCAAATTTGACTAAAGACGTGATGGATGTAGCTAGCTAGACAGGAGGTGCTTACCCTTCAGAAGCACCGGCCTCACTTCCTTGATAGATGTCCACATGTATAACTAAATTGGCCAGGTTTGTTTGTTTGTTTGTTTTTTTTTTTTTTTTTTTTTTTTTTTTTTGGGGGGGGGGATTTGGAAATAGACTGGTGTGTCTGTGTATATTTTAGCAAATAATGCGTTAATGTTGGACTTTAACGTGTTCATTGTTACTTTTATTGCGTTGAATTATAAATTTACACGTTAGTTTATATACAGTACATTTATACCACCAATGATGTAAATGAACTTTCATAATGATCAGCACAAGTTTGTTTGCAAATATTTTTATTTCTTTTATTTAATTTTTTATGGCTTAGCACTGTTTTCAGTGCTATTTATTATATGGTGTTTTTTTTAATATGCATTTTTATGTTTTATTTCTAACACCCCATTTTATCAAAAAAAAAGTGCCGTTCTCCCCACTACAAAATGTTACCTAAATTTTAAGAAGTGGGGAAATAGGGAACACACCACCCAAAAATCCCTCTAGACTAGCATCCTTTGGATTGCCACACGCTTAACTTTGAAAACTCTTGACAGATATGGGATAACTTTCTAATATAAACAATATCTGAACTTTGGCAAGAAAATAAATAAAGAAATGTATATGACATACAAATAATATAAATTTATATGACATGTTAGTATGTTAGTATTTCTCTCTCTCTCTCTCTCTCTCTCTCTCTCTCTCTCTCTCTCTCTCTCTCTCTCTCTCTCTCTCTCCTCTTCCCCCCTCTATCTCTCTTAAAGTTAAATAGTTCTTTTCACTTTTGGGACACACCGCAAAAAGAGGAAAATAACAGTAAAACGAACAAACGTAGGATATGTTTGTTCACAATTTGCGATTTGTTTTGTTAATTCCTTATTATATACTTAATAATATTTTAACTCCCTTTGTTTAAAGTATTGTCCTAAATCTGCAATATGCTTACATTTACGTACAAAAATGCTGCTAATATTTTTTGGCACAGGGTAGAGTTTTTCTGTTATCTGAATTAATTAAAAAATATTTTGTGACTAAAAAGTCTGAAGGTTAGAGTGTAGAACGTTAGTTAAAAATAACATCTTTTTTAGGACTTCCCTTTTCAACCCACGCACTCCAATAACTATCGCACTACCGCACTCCTATTAAAGCTATGTTAACTTTTTAAAATATTTTTTTTTACAGAAATGTTAAATGGCTTAAAATTAATCACTTTTGGGTTTTTTATTTTTTATGATGATTATTAGTTTTTTAAGAGTACAAATGCAAATATTCCCTTTAGATAACCAAGGTAGCCTACTCGCCAAAAGCAAAACACGGTCGATACCATGCATTGGGAAATTCCTCTCCGTACGTCAAAGTGGTCCGCCGTTATTGTCCTCGACCTGCATCTGCAGTGTCGTATTTCTATTATCCCCAACTCCTCTGGAATGTCTATAAAAATTTTCATTATATTTTCAGGAAATCTCCATATAAAGATTAATTGCACATTTTAGAGGAATAGCTATTATAGCAGTAAATGGTTGCTTCAAATAATAACAAAAATAATAGTGGATAAATTATTAAGAAAGTTAATCACACATTAATTAATGAGTGTCTCACAAAGTTCAAAAGGTTAAAGGCAAGAAGTTTTGGTCATTGAACTCGTTAATTAAAATTCTTGAAGAGAGTCACCTCGGGCAAAACAAGTTTGTCCGGATTTCAGCCTTATTAAGGCTTTCATAACTTGCAGTTCAATTATGTCCAATTGTATTTTAATTGGATGATTGAATATATGCCAGTAACATTTGACACGAGGTTGCCATATATATATATATATATATATATATATATATATATATATATATATAATGAATCACTTTTATCAAATTACGCATGTTACAGAACAAAAATGCGCTTTAACGTGACTTAGAAGTAAGCTTTTTTAAAGAGTGTAAGCTGATCAAACGGTAAGGTTTACGTTTTGGTTTATAACTGTTATTTAAACGGAAATGATGTTACTGTATCATCAAAATTACTTTATGATATTATTGAACAAAAATGCAAACTTCATATAAGATAATTGATTTAATGAATTTAACGCTTAAGAAACGGGGCTTAGAGCAAAATGTTCAGATGTGTAACTGTTTAACTCAAGAGTGGAGGGCGAGTGGTCTATAGCGCTTTTACCAATCAAAGCGCCTGTCATCGCCTAGGTTTGAAACTCACTCCTGTGATGAAATTATGAAATGTGTAAATAACCTTAAAAATAATAAGTCTGCTGGAATTGACAAAATATTAAATGAATATATTGTTACTTCTATAGACTTAATGTTGCCTATATATCACAAATTATTTAATATTGTTTTTGATACTGGTGTGATACCAGAATCATGGTTAGCAGGTAATATTATTCCTGTTTATAAAAATAAAGGTGATATTGATCAGCCTAGTAGTTATAGACCTATCACATTGTTGAGTTGTTTAGGTAAACTTTTTACCTCTATTATAAATAAAAGGCTTACAGATTTTGTTGAAAATTTTGATATTTTAAGTGAAAACCAAACTGGATTTAGAAAGAATTATTCAACAGTTGATAATATTTTTGTCTTACATTGTTTGATAGATTTATTACAAATTAAAAAGAAAAAACTTTATTGTGCTTTTATAGATTTTGAGTCTGCTTTTGACAAAATATGGAGATGTGGTTTGTGGAAAAAGTTATTGAATAACAATATAACTGGAAAATGTTTTAATGTAATAGTAAATATGTATAAAAATACAAAGTCAAGAATTACTGTAAATGGCAATTTTTCTGAGTTCTTTCCTTGCACAGTTGGTGTCCGCCAAGGGGAAAACCTGTCACCCCTGTTGTTTGCTCTCTATATGAATGATCTTGAACAGTTTTTAATAGATACAAACATAATTGGTCTCAAAACAATAAACGATGATCTTGTGAAAGAATTAGATGTATATATGAAACTTTTTTTGCTTTTATATGCAGATGATACAGTTCTAATGTCAGAGTCAAAAGATGATCTACAATATATGTTAAACAATTTTTGTGTTTTTTGTAAACAATGGAAACTAAGTGTGAATGTCTCAAAAACCAAGGTAGTAATTTTTTCCAAAGGTAGATTACCAAAGAATGTTTCTTTTAAAATGGATGGTAAAAATATAGAAATTGTAAATGCATTTAAGTATTTAGGTGTATTTTTCAGTAGAAGTGGTTCTTTTATAATTACAAAAAAATATTTAGCAGACAGAGCTACTAAAGCAATGTTTTGTGTACTTAAAAAATCAAGAAATCTTAATTTATCAATAGAATGTCAGTTAGATTTGTTTGATAAAATGGTTTTACCAATTTTACTTTATGGTTCAGAAGTATGGGGTTATGAAAATTTAGATGTTTTAGAGAGAGTTCACCTGAAATTTTGTAAAATTTTATTAAATGTTAAAAAGTCAACCCCAAGTTTTATTGTCTATGGTGAACTTGGTAGATTTCCTTTATATGTGTATGCAAAAACAAGAATTGTCAGTTACTGGTCAAGTATAATAGAGGGTAAAGAGAGTAAATATGCTGCAATAATTTATAGATTGTTATATATTTTTTCATTGAATGGTACAAAAACAAAGTGGATTAATTCAGCTGAGAGTATTTTCAACGAATGTGGAATGAATAATATATGGTTATATCAGAATTTTTGTAATAGAACATGGCTTACTAAGTGTGTTAAGCAGAAACTTCTCGATCAATTTTTACAAAAGTGGTTCTCTTATTCAAACAGTTCTTCTAAAGGTATCTCTTACAATCTTTTTACCAATTTCAATTTTCAGTTACAAAATTACTTATCTTCAGAACTCTCAGATAATGACAAAGTTGTACTTAGTAAATTTAGAAGTAGTAATACAAAATTACCAATTGAAACAGGTCGTTGGTATAACATACCACATGAAAACAGATTATGTAATATATGTAAAGATGATATTGGAGATGAATATCATTATATTCTTTGTTGTAAAGCTTTTACAAATTATAGAAATATTTATATACCTGAGTTTTTCAGAACTAAACCAAATACTATAAAGTTTTTTTACATTATTTAATACTAAAGATATACATTTATTAAAAAGTTTATGTAGATTTATAAAAATTATTAATGAGAGAATTGGACCTCCAGGTTAGTTAGTTAATCTTCACTGTTACTTGTGCTGTTATTTAGTATATATTTGTACAGATGTATATGTTCTCTATTTGTATTTGTACAATTATGAGAAATAAAGAATTGAATTGAATTGAATTGAAAGAACCTTAGTGTGAGAAAGGTTTGTAAGTTCGTTTGCCGAAGGTAGGTGGTTGCCTACGAGAACTTCGGTTTCCTCAACCAGTTTACTTGCCGGAGTTCAGTGGTTTTCTCCGTTTACTCCGGTTTCCTCCACCATTTAAGAAAAGACGCACTCGATTTAAGCGAAGGATATTGACTGGGAAGATAACACCATTATTCCTCTCAACTATTAAAAGTACAGGTTCGCAACAACCCTTCGTTTCAAGATCATGACAAACGCGGAATTCGTCTATTTTCACAATCTATAAACACTGATTTCTGAAACAAACATATACAGGTCATTATTTATGTACTGGTACGTGTAATGCATGTTAAAATGTTAAAATCATTTTCGTTGTGTTTTTGTGGTATACTTAATTGCACAGTTAGACAAGAAACAATTGTAAATACTTATGTAATGTGACGAATACATATGCCATATAATTACTTATTTTAATGTAATAAATCTAAAATGTCTTCTAAGATCAATAACAACTGGGTGTGTTTTTAGTGTTTTCCTTCAGTTTTTACCAGTTTAATGACAATTTAAATGCCACCACAAGGTTGTAATACCACAGTTAACAAAAATACCAGTAAAAGTGATTCGTAATATTTTGTATATTTTTTAGGTTTCAATTTTTAGTACTTAGAACACACACACGTGTGTGTGTGTGTGTGTGTGTGTGTGTGTGTGATAGAGAAAGAGTTACGGGTGTTTTACGCTCCCAATTAAACTGATTTTAATTATTTCAAGGCGTTTTGTTCAGGGGTGGTAGAGAACACCGGAGTGCCCGAAGAAACCAACTACTTCGTCAAAATCAGTACATTAAAACTTAAACGATGTTTTAGTCAAAACAAAAAAAAAACAAATAAAAACCACATGTGTTAAAATAGGGGTTTAGGCACGGTAGAGAAAACCGATGTGCCCGGAGAAAACCAGCAAACCTTCGTCAAAATCAATAGATAAAACGAACGAAGTGTTAATAATATTTATTTAATATTCAGCTCATTAGAACGTTGTATTTAGAGTTTTTATACACATAGTAATAATCCATTAGTTATTTTCTCACATTCTTTGTCAAGATGACAACTCTGTTTAGTAACTTTATTGTCATTGGCATATTGTGTGTTATTTTGTGTTTTAACTTGCATTTATAGCCATCAGCGTTTGTATATAAACCATTAACACCAACCTTGTTTTACGTGGTGTAACGTCCAAATAAATTAACAATTTTTCTTTATTATTAATAACATTATCAATTATGCATTGTGTATAATTACTAAGATTTACAGTTATTTATTTCCTTTATATAAAATATCAGATTTACTGAAAATATATGCAATATGATAATGAGACACTCAAATTAGATATCTCAATGAGATATTTTTAATATATTTAATATAATAGAGATAATTTTCCTTTAAGAACGCCTACACAAACAGATTTCTAGTATATCATATTGGAATCATATTGGAACTTTTAACTAATATTTTTCAATATGATTTATTATTTATTACCAATATTCTGAAAATCTGACATACAAGTACTTATGTGTCTATGTTAGATATACATGTACATGTATTAGAAAAATATGATATAATTTATTATTATTATTATTATTATTATTATTATTATTATTATTATTATTATTACTGTTTTCTATATTATGTGATATTGTTGTCAAGTTTTTATTTCATTTTACAATAACATGAATCCATAATGTTGGGGTTTTTCTTCTCTGTGTATCCATTAATTTCATCGATCGTATTCCTGCTTCCATTTTTATGGTTTATATGAAATAACGAATGAAGCTATGACACAACATGAAAACAAATAAGAGAAAGATCTAAAAAGACTAGCAGAAAGGCCCCCAGCAGGTAAAGGACAGAGCCCCGATTGGGTATAGGGGTCGAAGCCCCTGACGAAAAATGAATTTTTGAAAATATTTCTGGAACCTTTTGGTCACATTTTTCTCGCTTTCTCTGTTTTAATGTTTTCTTGAATCCGCCAGTGAGTAGAATATATTGCGATAGTTTGCATTGTACTGCAAAACCCGAACCTTAAAGCTACAGAATAACAATACACATAGATTAAGATATATAAAAGGGACAATCATACGTACTTGAGGAACGTCGAAACTTATAATTGGAATTTTAAAAAAAAAGTTAAATCTAAGCTACAAGCTACAAGTTTCTGGTCAAATTCAGCTTGAAAACTCATATATTATATAGCTTCATCAAATCGAGAACGGCACCCATGCACTCTAATTTAATGTCTTTGCAAGAAAGAGATTGTCAAATGTATTTGGATTCTTTACTTAGTGGTTAACCTTCTAGCTTCATTAAAAATGGTTAAATGAATATCTCCAATAAAACAGAAGATTTGTGTAAATTTCTATTTATTACGTTCTTTTTCTCTAGAAATATACCTGGATGAAAAAGTATGTAAAGTCAGCATTTTTATAATTTTATAAAAATATAAAAATAGTATACTAGTATTTAGATACAAAATACGTCAGTCTAAATTTAGAACATTTTATCTTGATTTGTGTAAAACCGGTCATCGTGGCATGTTCATTTGTCCATTGTTCCTTTCAGTGACACTTTCTGCTTTCAAGCATATCGTTTCATCTGACACACCTACATTTACAATGGACACAAGCAAAGAAAATTACATATTAGCCAGGGACATGTAATTCACTCTGATATACTGGGTCCTTGGTATTAGTAGAAGTTATTCGTAGCATACTTGCATAGTTTCATATGGTGTCAGTCGATAAACGTTTTAAATATTTATTTCAGAAATCTCAAGATAAAGTGCCTACATCATCAATAGTGCATTTACAGTATGGATTATTACGGGAACAGTAAACAACAACAAGCCATTACCGTATAAACGTCCGATATCTATAATAACAGAAAACTGTGTTAAACTACTGGGAATTATAATGAGTTTATTACTTGTGTGTTTAACATACGTATATGCATCATGTGACTAACTGGAGATAGATGTTTTTACCTTTCCATTGATAATTGACATTCTGTATGTGAATATGTGGATATAAAGCCACGTTTTTATGGCTGAATGTTTATAAAATATTATTTTTTGAAGTTACACAATAAAATGTTTTAAAATGACGTTTTAAAGTGGAAATGAATGTTACTGGAATCAGTTATTACAACCAAAGTGAGTTAATTAACAATGGAACAAGCAGAAATTATACGCCACTTATCCCTGCAATCATGTTTGGAACAGGAGTATTTGGGAACTGTCTGGCATTGTTCGTTCTGGCGAGTTCGTCTGCTGAACAAAAACGAACCGTTTTCTATCGTCTCGTCGCAGGTTTGGCACTAACGGATTTATTTGGAATTGTTGCGACCTCACCAGTAACTTTAGCCGTTTACGCTAACGACTTAACATGGATTGGAGGACAGCCTTTGTGCGATTATTTCTCATTTGTTATGATATTTGCCGGGTTCGATACTGTTTTTATAGTAGGTGCTATGGCCATGGACAGATATTTAGCATTAACACATCCATACTTATATAGTGCAAATATATCACACAAAAAAGTCAAATACATCATAATAGTACTTATTATCATAGCATTTGTTTTGGCTTGTCTCCCTTTGATAGGGGTTGGTAAAAATGTGATCCAATATCCGGGAACTTGGTGCTTTTTCGATTTTAAGGGAACACGCGTGAGCGATAAAATTTATTCATATATCTACGCCTCGATTGGGGTTTTAATGATATTACTGTTAACATTTACAAACATTGTGGTGATAGGAATCCTTATTCGAATGAGAAGAACTACAGATGCAGCCGAGAAAAAATGTATGGAAAAAGAAGTTCAGATGATGATATTTTTGGCGGGTGTTGTTATGATATTTACCGCCTGTTGGGCACCGTTAATGGTAAGTCCGATATATCCTACCTTTATAAGCATAAACAATGTTTCACCTAGAAAACAAACATTTATTTCGTAGAATATCTCTTTAAAAACACCAAGTCTAATTTACTTCATAGAATCTCTTTCAAACCACCAAGTCTCATTTACTTCAAAGTATCTCCCTTTTAAAACACCAAGTCTAATTTACTTCATAGTATCTCTCTTTCAAACCACCAAGTCTCATTTACTTCAAAGTATCTCCCTTTTAAAACACCAAGTCTAATTTACTTCATAGTATCTCCCTTTCAAAACACCAAGTCTCATTTACTTCATAGTATCTCCCTTTTAAAACACCAAGTCTAATTTACTTCATAGTATCTCCCTTTCAAAACACCAAGTCTCATTTACTTCATAGTATCTCCCTTTCAAAACACCAAGTCTCATTTACGACGAGGAATCGCTCTTTCAAAACATCAAGTCCCATTTATTTCATAGTATCTCCCTTTCAAAACACCAAGTCTCATTTACTTCATAGTATCTCCCTTTTAAAACACCAAATCTCATGTACTTCATAGTATCTCCCTTCAAAACACCAAATCTCATTTACTTCATAGTATCTCCCTTTTAAAACACCAAGTCTAATTTACTTCATAGTATCTCCCTTTCAAAACACCAAGTCTCATTTACTTCATAGTATCTCCCTTTTAAAACACCAAGTCTAATTTACTTCATAGTATCTCCCTTTCAAAACACCAAGTCTCATTTACTTCATAGTATCTCCCTTTTAAAACACCAAGTCTAATTTACTTCATAGTATCTCCCTTTCAAAACACCAAGTCTCATTTACTTCATAGTATCTCCCTTTCAAAACACCAAGTCTCATTTACGACGAGGAATCGCTCTTTCAAAACATCAAGTCCCATTTATTTCATAGTATCTCCCTTTCAAAACACCAAGTCTCATTTACTTCATAGTATCTCCCTTTTAAAACACCAGATCTCATGTACTTCATAGTATCTCCCTTCAAAACACCAAATCTCATGTACTTCATAGTATCTCCCTTCAAAACACCAAATCTCATGTATTTCATAGTATCTCCCTTTCAAAACACCAAGTCTCATTTACTTCATAGTATCTCCCTTTTAAAACACCAAGTCTAATTTACTTCATAGTATCTCTCTTTCAAAACACCAAGTCTCATTTACTTCATAGTATCTCCCTTTTAAAACACCAAGTCTAATTTACTTCATAGTATCTCCCTTTCAAAACACCAAGTCTCATTTACTTCATAGTATCTCCCTTTTAAAACACCAAGTCTAATTTACTTCATAGTATCTCCCTTTCAAAACACCAAGTCTAATTTACTTCATAGTATCTCCCTTTCAAAACACCAAGTCTCATTTACTTCATACTATCTCCCTTTCAAAACACCAAGTCTCATTTACGACGAGGAATCGCTCTTTCAAAACATCAAGTCCCATTTATTTCATAGTATCTCCCTTTCAAAACACCAAGTCTCATTTACTTCATAGTATCTCCCTTTTAAAACACCAAATCTCATGTACTTCATAGTATCTCCCTTCAAAACACCAAATCTCATGTACTTCATAGTATCTCCCTTTCAAAACACCAAGTCTCATTTACTTCATAGTATCTCCCTTTCAAAACACCAAATCTCGTTTACTTCATACAATTTCCCTTTCAAAACACCAAGTCTCATTTACTTCATAGTATCTCCCTTTCAAAACACCAAGTCTCATTTACTTCATACAATCTCCCTTTCAAAACACCAAGTCTCATTTACTTCATACAATCTCCCTTTCAAAACACCAAGTCTCATTTACTTCATACAATCTCCCTTTCAAAACACCAAATCCCATTTGCTTCATAGAATCTCCCTTTCAAAACACCAAATCTCATTTACTTCATACAATCTCTTTTCAAAACACCAAATCTCATTTACTTTACTCAATATTCACTCAAAATTTTTCAGATTCAGTTATCTTTCTCAATACATGTATTCCCTTAATACCATTTTGTTGTCTTTGATCAATTCTCTGTTACTTGATATTTAGATATATAATGTAATCAGTTGAAGATACATTTCCAGTACTTTAATCTTCGACTTCTTCAAGTCTAGAGCTGCCAGTTTGTCTGACCGATGATTTACACTAATTACAGCTTCAAATATTTTCAATTGACAATGGTAAATTAACATCATTTGTTTACTTAAACAACCATTAATCCATTAATGACAAATGAACTTAATTCCGATAAAACGAGTTGGATGTTTAACGCCAAGAACATCTACACGTTTTAACGAAATACACGTAAAGCACGATAAAGGAATGTGATCAGCATTTCTTAATGAAGTGGAATTTACGAAAAATAGTTAATTCGTTCCTATTAAAACTTTTTTCTTTCTTTCTTTCATTCTTTTTTTTTTTTTTTTTTTTTTTTTTTTTTTTCTTAAAAATATGTTACATTTTTGGTACTATTGTATACTGCTGCAAATTAGTCCCATTGCAAAAAAATATATATTTTTTGGCAATACAAGATCGCTTTAAAAATTCAATTCATACGTATAATGTTAGAATTATAGTTTTGCGAAGAAAAAAAAGATCATACTTTTAGAAAGTAGGCATTAAATCTACAACCATAGAACTAAGTATACGAATAATACAGAGAAATTGAAGCTTACAACCAATAACACAATCAAACAAAATAAAAAGAAGCAATGCACAAATTGTAGACATATTGTAAAGAAGTATTATTGTTGTTTCTGGCTTTAGGTAAACACTGGACATAATAGCAAATTTTTTTTTTTTTTCTTTTTTTTAAAATTATGATAAGAATATGTATATTTTTGTCCTCTTAATACAAAACAATTTTTACTACACTCTTGTGATCAAGATTTGTAGGGTAAATACGAATCAGTCGTTTCGTCTGCGGGTCTCAAGTCAAGGTCACGAGGTCAAGTTTTAGATGTGAACGAGAAAATTTGCCTCTGAAGTGGGTTAAAGAAAAAGTCTGTCTTTCTGTTTATTCGTCTGCTCCATTACTTCCATATGAATAAATAGATGATTAAACGTCTAAAAATGGATATAATGGCGTGTCGCGTACTAAATTTAGATGTGTAGGTCAAAGCTCAAGGTCACAATGTCATCTTAGAAACGGGACTGCAATATTTGTCTCTAAAGTTTCTGTTTCAATTTTTTTTAATTATTGATTATTATAAATTTTATTGATTAAAATTAATTTTATTGACTGTTATTAGTTAATTTATTTATTCATTTAATTCATTTATTTATTTATATATTTATTGACGTTGTTAAAAATTTAGAGTTTTTGAAAATTACTTTTACAAATTCTTGATTTAGTTAACAAAGAAAAAGCGCAATCAGAACTATATGTAAAACTCAAACTTGTATTTAAAACACGATATTAATGAAATGGAAAACAGTATGGAGTAACTAGCAGCTAAATATCCTGCCGCGACTTGTCAGCTGATCATACCGGATACGAAACATTATGAAAGTAACAAAACAGCAAGTGGCATAATAAAAATATCGGGTTATAGCATAATTGAAAATTAATACAATTTATTGTAAACAGCTGTTAAGTTGATGGAAGGATTTTTATATTGTAATTCTAACCAATCGACCAGTAATTACTAAGTTTACCTACGTCACAGTACTTTTGAAACACTTAATCTGACCATAGTGTTACCGATGAGGAATGATTTTCGAAATGTGCACATATGGCACATGTATTTGTGTTATATATTTACTACCCCTGGGCCGGTACCGCTGCTGGTTGAGCAAACTCCCCGAGGGTATCCATAACTCAGTAGGCAGTACTTTGTGCTGTCAGAAAATATAACATTTAGCAACTTTTTCAGCCGTCTTAATTCTTTAAATCGATTTTAAACTAAGGTTTGTTCCCTCATGCAAAGCTTTCCTTAGCTGGATTTGGATTCATATAATTTTGGAACTTTAGATTCATTAATTTTCAACTGTTTGGCTTATGTTTTTTTATTTATCAAACTTTTCGGACCCTAGTGTCACTGATAAAGAATGAATTTCCGAAATTTGCACATATGGCACATCAAAATTTAACAGGTATTTGTGTTATATATATATATATATATATATATATATATATATATATATATATATATATATATATATATATATATATATATATTTATATGTACATCGGTGCAAAAAAATAATATATTTTTAAGCATATCAGTTGAGCGCATTGTAACTTGTAAAATAATCAACTCTTTATTAAAGAACTAAAATAAAAATCAAACTGTTTCGGCTTAAAACTATAATAGAGTGTCTTCGATATATATTTACCCGCTGCTTTCAAACAAAAAACTTTTTATTTAGATGATAAAAAAAATTTTAAAGCAACTGTACATTCTATTTTTGGATAAAAATGTGCCATATACACCCAGGTTACTGTTAATCATGCGCATGATCTCATTAAACGCTTTACCAATAACACCATTCGTTGTACGGAGAAAAGTTTTTAGAGTCATCAAGAAGGCGTTGCATATGTGTTAATTATCAGTAACTAAACATTCTCTGCCACCTCGATCAGCTATACTTATCCCATTATCTATGCATAGGTGAATCTTAACTGTTAAAAATATAGGTTAGTTCTCGACCATCAAATTCGCGATCGTAAATTACTTTCCCTTTAATTCTTTTTATGTCAAAAGTCATTCTGAACGGCATCAATCTCAATCACGATGGTGTAGCTTAACAAATGCATGTAGAATAAAAGTACTATTAGCTTAACAAGTGTCTAAAAATTGTGAGACTATCATTCTACATTAAAATTCGAAAAGGGTATGTGAGTCTCGCCTAAATATTCTTATATAAAAGTTTCCCCTCAAATTGGACGACATAAGAGACGTTACTTCCGGTTACGTCAGATGATCTTTTGTCTATTGACGTCTTTGGCGCGGTTTCTTATCTTCCCTATTTTCTTGTATATGGAAATCCAATTTCATACTAGTCACATGACAAAAATTAAAGACCTACTTAATTGTCATGTGATACTTTAGAATGTTTATAAAATAATAAATTCAAAAGTAGCACATGACAATTAATTGTCATGTGCTGATTTTGAATGCATTATTTTAATAGAAATTCAAAATCAGCACATGACAACATCATCAAATTGTAGGTCAATGTCGTGAGTGATAATGAGGAATACGTTTTAGATATAATAATGTATATATATTTATACAGGTGAGTGGGTGGCCATTTGTAACAGATTTTACTATAGATATTCAATTCTTTGTATAACTGTCGTAACTTAATTTTCCGCCACGTCACGTAAACTTCTCATCCATATCTATTAAAAACGATTTTCCAAATCTCTCAAATAAATATGTTTCACGCAAAAATCTGCTTCTGGCTATCAAATTTATGTCTTATTTGATTGTTTAAATTGTTTTTATGGTTTTAAGATAATTGATAAACTGTTTATACTACAACTACTTTTGAATTTTTATAAAATAATAAAATTCAATAGTAGCACATCCCTATTCACTCACAAATAAGATAAAATTATTTAAAAATAGAAAAAGATATAAGATTCTTATTTAAGATTAATTAATGACGTAAGCAAATTTAATTTTATGCTGTTATGTCTTATGCGACACGTCGGCCATGTTTTAAAAATCACGCACGTATTAGTCAACATGTGTTGCCAACATTGCATTTTTCCTTACGCCCAAATTTCCATTAATGTTATCGAAAAGGGATATATGAAACGAATTTTTAAAGGGCAACATCAGCATTTTATTTCAGTTTAATGTCAAAAGTGTCCTGTGATTTCACACAAAGATTGCTTAAGCACAAGCTTCCTTGTCTTTAGGCACTATCTTAAAGTTCTTTCTTACAAGTTTTTCGACTGCATATTTCATATTGTACACTACTGATTTGTTTTATTTGTTTGGGGTCCGCAGTTACCGAGTCGTTTAGGCGTTAGCCTTCAACCTAAATCTTACTGATGCGGGCTCGACCTCGGTCAACCGCAAGACTGGTTGACTTGGTACCATGTAACTGGGCTAAGTTGTCTTTGATGTATTTTAGCAACATTGTGAGCAAGTGTACAAACACTAAAAAGGTCGCCATAAGTGTGTACTAAAACAATGCAGATCAGAAACATTTGCAAACTCACACACTACACGACCTTGTATTGAGAATATATCTCAAGAATAATAAGAACATTGTCTTATCACGAATAGCTTAAAATTACTGATAGGGCGTAAAACAACATTCAATAAACCAACTAATCTTTTTGTCTGTGTTATAGTTATTGCTGACCGAGCAAAAGGTGTTTGGTCAGTGTCAGTTTTCCATGGCTTACCTCATTGCTGATAAAATCTTCTTTGGTCACTTAAGTACCACTCCGGTAACTCAGATGGTAGACTGCTCGCTTTGAATGAGGGAGGTCGAGAGTTCAAACCCCGGTCGTGTCTGACCAAAATTTGAAAATAGGTAGTGACTGTTCTTTCGCCAAGCACACGACATTTAGAAATGAAGGTCATGGGGCCCTTTAGAGGAGACCTTAAAAACCCTTCCTTACACATTGTCCTAAGCGCACTGTAAAGGTAACATTTTCTGCCACTTCACCTATAGCTGGTGACGTATCGATATAAGTGATATATATACTTGACTGGGAGACAAAAACCCCATTAAATCAATCAATCAATCAGTCTTTAGTCACTTCATTTTGGAAATGTGTGCCACATGTTATATGAAGATTTGTTTCTTTTAAATTCACATCTACAAATTGTAGATTAAGATTTATTAGACTTTAGACAAATTTGACAATTATTTCTTGCTTAATCACAAAAAAAAAACTCTTTCTAAACAACAGTAAACAACTCAGTCCCATGTCACATGACATTTTATTTTGCTTTTACACACATAAAACAATTTGCACAGGTGTTTAGAGGTTGTAATATTTCATGCCTGATACTTTCGAGAGGTTAAAAGCCTCAAGTTAAATAGTGCAAATCTTTGATCTTGTCTCTGTGCCCGGGTCACATTTTAATGCAGATGCTAATATTTAAAAAATATATACGTCTTTGTTATAGATGAACTACACTGTATATTCTAAAATTTAATAACAGTTCAATTTTCATAATGATTTGAAGTCGCTTAAGAATTTATTTATTTATTTATTTATTTATTTATTTATTTATTTATTTATTTATTATTTCATTTTTTATTTATTTCATTTTTAATTAATTTTCATTTTATTGTATTTTATTCTATTTTATTTTTATTTTTATTATTTTTGTCTGATTTTTCATAACATCAAATTAAGTAGTAATTATACTTTTGTTTTGCATAACATCTAGGCCTAAAATTTGGTTTTTAACTGACATTGTAATTTCATTGGATATTAACCATTGTCAAAACGGTCAAATGACATGCTTTGTCGTATGCTTTTTAGCTCACTTGACCGAAAAGTCATGTGAGCTTATGGCATGGCGCGGCGTGAGTATGTGCGTGCGTTTGTGCGTGTGTGCGTCGTTAACATCTATTTTCGACCTTTCCTCCAAAACTGCTGGACAGATTTCAATGATACTTAGTCAGAAGCACATATGGGCCGATGCAATTCAGATTGTCCATGGCTACCAAAACTAATTCAAGTTGACCTAGGGGTTCAAAAATCTTTAAAAAAAATCTTCTTTTCCGAAACCGATTATGGGAGAAAAAATCTGATGTAATATTTGGCTTCTCTAGGGTCTTAAGCCTATAGTTTGTTCATTTCGTGAAATTTGGTCGAAAAATAAGTTACGCGTTTTTTGCGTTTAACTAAAAATTTTTCTTAAATTACCTTAAAAACAATTATCTTTTGTATGGGCATGTATATTAGAATATTGTAGGTATTGATATGACAATCATTTTGATATATGGTTCAAGGTCATATGTTGAAATTTCAAGGTCATAGCTGTAGAAGAAGACTGAAAGTGTTAATTATCTTAAAAACTATTATCTTTTTGTATAGACATGTATGTTAGAATAATGTAAGTATTGATATGACGATCAATTTGATATATGGTTCAAGGTCATATGTTCAAAGGTCAAGGTCATAGCTGTAGAAGAAGACTGAACTTGTGAATTATCTTGAAAACTGATTACTTTTTGTATGACATGTGTATTAGAATATGGTAGGTATTGATTGATATTACGACCATCCTGATATAAGGTACGAGTTCACACGTTCAAAGGTCAAAATCATGGCTGCATAACCATATGGTTAATGATTTGGGAATTTTTCATTCTGCTATTTAAATCATGCGTATGAGCTATTTATAAATGAAATGTGACTACCGGTAGATAATTCTGATTAATTATTGCCAGATTTCCAAACTTGAGGAATTTTGTTAAGTTTTTGTAATTAAGTTCTGTGCAAGTTTTTGGACTTTTCTCCAGGTGAGCGTTAAGACCCATGGGCCTCTTGTTTAATTTTTTAAAGAGAAATTATATATATATATATATATATATATATATATATATATATATATATATATATATATATATATTATATATATATATATATAATTATCTTCTGGCTGGTGTGAAACTTATCCTGATATTTGAATATCCACACATTCTGACAGGTGTGGAGCTTATCCTGATTTTTGAATATTCAAACATTCTGGCTGGTGTGAAACTTATCCGGATATTTGAATATCCAAACATTCTGACTGGTGTGAAGTGTATCCGGATGTTCGAATATCAAAACATTTCGACTTTCGACTGGTGTTTTATAGTTTGTAGTTCTAACGAAATTCGTCATATTTTATACATGTCAATTTACATTAAACTGTTTCATTGATCATTTCTGACTTGTTTTCAAACATTACGGTGATTATTTAACATAACCGAGAGGGAATACTTTATACAAATGACAATCAACAATACTCCAGAGGGCATCAGATGTCATCGGTGTAGTTGCATTCGTGAAAAGGTTATTTCATAGTTTTAAGTAATCCTGCCCACGTAATTTTTTACCACAAACAAAGCCGTTTTAATTTTATAGAATTTCTATTTTACTAATATTTGACATAACTCCCCATTGTCAGAAGCCAACGCATTTTAAAAGCTTGATCCAACAATTGCAATGATCGCTCGTTATACTTTAGCACCATTTAAATATGTATATGATATCTGCTTTTTATAGAATCTTAATTGCTTCAGATATTCCAGTGGTTTTATTATTCTTTATTTTCATGGAGTAACCTTATCAAAATAAATATGTAATTTTATTTTTCTTTTATTCCAGATTATTGTCGTTATCAACCAATCAACGAAAGTCCCAAGTGACGCGGACTTATTAGCAATAAGGTTAGCATCACTCAATCAAATACTGGACCCATGGGTGTATATATTGTTCAGGAAAGAATTAATAATTAAATTTAAAAGCATGTTGAAGGCTTTGTTTCAATCAATGTCAGTTTCCGGTGTTGATTTCTTGGATGAGAACACACGTGATAGACACGTGGATAAATATCGTGATATAAGATTGGAGAGTATTGTTATTCATGTGAATGGTCGAAATATATCGGAAATACAGAGGCAGGAGAAGGAAGAGGACAAGCAAAAAGGTGACATGGTAACAGATAATTCTGCCCATACTGTATGAATATTACTTCAAATAAAATCTATTTTTATAATAAAATTCGTTTTTGTTAATTTTTAAAATTTGTCTTTCTTTGAAAATATAAAGCTTGATCCATAGATAAATACTGTCCTTAGTTCATGATTTAATTTATATTACATTTTTATCAATTTTATCAAAAATGCACAATAATAACGACAACATTTTTTTTTTGGAAAGTAGGTTGCACAATTCGTTGTTTCCTTTTAAGTAAAAACTCTTTTTAATGTAACATGGTTAGCATCGTTACCAGGCTTATTGCTACAATATATTTTGAAGTTTTTACTTTTAACTGACACTGACATTGGGTTTCTATGGGCGAGATGCCATCGGGTCAACTTAGAACTTTTTTTCGGCAGCCATAATAACAAGAACGTGCACTGTGAACATTGTTCGCGGAACAAAATCTCGCTACTTTTCTAGCAGGAGCGTGATTAATAAAGATAGTATAGTCAAAAAAAAAAAAAAAAAAAAAAAAAAAAAAATAAACAACAAAAAAAAAACGTAAAAACCCATCGGGTATTTTGACTGTGAGGATTTCAGTTATGTCTTTAATTACTGTTACAATCCGCATGTATCGTCAAAATTTAGTTTAAGTGCTTGAAAAATATTTTTTACTGGGCTAATTGTATATAAAAAATGTCAAAGTTCGAAGATCAGTCTGCCTTGTCCCAATCTGTCATTGGTATAATGACGTTTGGCAGAATCTTTGTCCTGCCTTTATGTCATACATAGGACTGGCAGAATATACTGTCAACGCAATTTGGATATAGGCATTGTTGTCTCCATTTCGTTTATTTACAAGACATATTATACGGGATCTAAACCTGCGTCGCCCTGGCGTTATTACCACAGGTACTTATTTTTGATGTTAAGAAAAAGTATATTTTTAGTAGTTTATAGTGTAAGAAATAAGTGTCTGCGATTATTTCAACCAGGA
Source organism: Tegillarca granosa (assembly GCA_029721355.1). Classification (NCBI taxonomy): domain Eukaryota; kingdom Metazoa; phylum Mollusca; class Bivalvia; order Arcoida; family Arcidae; genus Tegillarca; species Tegillarca granosa. Next base: position 110,687 of record JARBDR010000750.1, on the reverse strand, counting down.
ATAGTCAGAAATATGTATAATACTGATTTTGTAACATATGAAACACATGTACGAAATACTGCTATTTTATGAAATGTTCTCCCATGCGCAGGTATGATATTTATAACCATGTATAAACCAAATTAGGTCACCAACACACCATGTAATGATTATATCCTACCAATTTGGTTTTGACATTAAAGTTTTGAATCATAAAACTTAACTTTTATATCTGCATCAAGCAATTCGCAGTGCTATTTTGTTGTGAGAATATAATGGAAGTAAGGAAAAATATATATGAGCTACATGAACATTGCATAAAAACAGTCTAAATAGCGTTATTGGGTGGGATAAGTTCACAACTCCAAGCACTAGAGTGATTCCTGTCAATGCCTGGAAAAGGAACGAACAAGCATTGACACATTTCGGTTTACTGGTATAGGGACAAATTTCGCGTAATTACTCTCTGGTTATCCCTGTAATCCTCTTTTAACCTAGATGATATTAAACATGATAACTAAGGCTAACAAAGTAACAATCATTCGCCGATATTCGTCTATATAATTATGTACTAGAGTTAGTAAAAGAATTTTGGGAAAGTACCGACTTGTTATCCTAATAAACCCCTTTCCAATCTCAGTTATATCTTGGGTGGTAATTTGAGTCGGTAATGACATCAAAATGATATCAATCATTTTTGTACACGGAGTCGTTTAGGCTATATATAATAAACAATAGATGTTGAATGAGTATGATATTAGATCTCAAGTAAATTACTTATTCAATGTTGAATAAGTAAATGAATGTTAAATAAGTAACGTACTTGAGTTGCGGCCTGTCACACCGTGATCCAGAAGCTGGATGACTGTTTGTAGACCGAAAATTAATCTAATTAGTAAAGTTTGGTACTCTTGCAAACCTATTTCAAAACGCAATGTTTACCGATTTTATGTAAAAAAAAATCTGTACAAAATATGGTTACACATCCCATAGTCTTAGGGTCATAGTCATTCAAATTTTAAGTGATGCCCGAGTTGAATTAAGACACATCACGTTCATGTCGGGTCATAGAAACGAACCTTCAATAAGAAGCTACAGTAGAGAATGCTCTTCATATTTAAAAAAGAAATATTAGCGATACTTTAAAGTCTTGGTACAGTTTAGTTCTTTACTTCAACCACGTACACGTACATGTATCTGGAAATTCTTGAGGAACACATCGGAAAACAATCAATAAAACATCGCACTTTCACAATCGCTATCGTAATCCTCAATAAGTTAATCTCATGGGTTTCTTAACAATACAATATTCAACAATTGCCAGTTTTCTTTCATATTTGGCACCAGTGGTTTCGCCGTCCAATTGTAAAATGCTGTTTCATTAAAAACGTGTCGTAACTTTTTGACGTCACGATTATCATGTTATTGATACAGTGGCTCAATTTTAATCTGTGAAAAGGGTTAAATTATTATAAAAGTTTTTTAAATTTGTTAAAAGAAATTTTCAAAAGATATTATTAGAAAAATTTTTACAATGAAATAGTTTGTTGTGTAAACCTCTTTACTTTTATTTGGGTCAGGGTAGTACTTGGACATAGCGTCAACTGCGTCGTAACCAAGGTGATAATTGTGTTCAGCGATGTATCCTTGCCCAAATTTTAGGAAATAATCCAAGGGAAAATGCTTTTATTTATTTATTTTTTTAAATATATTTATTCAGAATTTAATTTCGACATGTTTGTTTTGTAATTATAAGCATTTTTTTATATATTTTATCGAAGGATAGTTAACATGTCGATGACGGATCATAAATTGTATAAAATCGGGTACAGCGAAGTGAAAACCAATGCTTAAATAAACCATGCATTGTTATTGCTATTGAACCAAACACAACATATATTTTATTTACCTTTTTTAATCACACACACACACACACACACACACACACACACTGTTAAGGTGCTCTTGAACCAAACCCAAACACAACATATATTTTGTTTACCTTTTTAATCATATTTTTTATGATTGATGTAAGTAAAAAAAAAAAGAAATACATTGAAAATCTTCGTTTAAGAGAGAAACTTATCAGAAAAAAAATGAAATCTCTGAGTCGATTTTAGCTTGTTTTTACCGGTTCATAGGAATAAATGACGTGAATAAGTACAACCCCAGAGGGGATTCCTTAATATCAAAATGTTTATCTGTAATCCTGACATGGATCAGAAAATCACGTGACCTTGTCATTAAGAACATTAATATAACAAAAATATAAAAATTAATAATTTTAACGTTAAATTTACGTCGTAAATTCGTATATTAACGATAAAAATGTATTTGTAATGCCAAATCCCTTTTTAGTAGTATGATAAAAAAATTTCGGCAATATAAATATATAAAAAAGTTAATAGATTTATCATTTTTTTACACGAATCTTAATATTTGAGATAAAATTATATTTGTAATCATAGGCCGCTTTTAGTTCATGTATTTTAATAATAATAATAATAATAGTAATAATAATAACAACAACAACACAAAATAATAAAATAATAATAATATAATAATAATGATGACGATGATGATGATGATGATGATTAAAAAAATCGCCAATAGAAAAATAATATAAACATTTCAAAAATAATTTTTTAAAAACATTGATTTACTTTAAACAAACAACTTTTAAATGAAAAATTACAAAAATAAATAAATAAATAAATAAAAAATAAAATAAATAAAAATACAACAAAGTTCCATGTTTTGTGGTCGGAATCTATATATACCTATGTAAATATTGTTAAGCTTTATTCTAGTCATTCATTAAATTTAAAGAGAAGAGGGGTTAAAGTACTCACATACTAATTACCGTAATGGAAGATATCTCTGAACCGTGAGCTGTTTGTCTAAATTCTCTGTCCCAACGAGACTTCGGTTTTAATGAACATAGCAAATCGATACATAATATCGCTTCCTTAATTTGAATACATATTAAATTGAAACTATACAAACACTATACACAGGCTGACCAACGTTAGTACAGACCTGTCAGAAGTTTAACATTAAGTTCACGAATGAAGCCGAATCGGCGGCTCATCTCTGCTCTAACTAGCTATATCTCGGTAGCTGCTATTTTTCTTAGATGATCTTTCTCTCGACAGCGTTTAGTTTTCTCGACATTAATTACCAATACCCCGCCCTTTTCGCAGTCGAATCGTGATTAATTTCCTTTAGGAAAATGTTAAACTTTTGACAGGCTCGTTTTCTATGGCATAAAAATGCTTATAAATACTTGAAACAAAATACAGTGAAGCCTTTTATAACAACCAACTCTATAAAACACCTGTCGATTGAGACCAATGTTTTAAGAACCCATTGCTCCAAACTTTAACCAAAAATTACCTCTACAATAAACCATGTGTCTAAAAAACTATGTCATATGCAAATAAGTTGAACTTTTATAAGACTTTTTATATGGCTATTATGTATTTATTTTTTAAATGTTACTATGCTACAAATAAATTAAATTATAATACAAAATTTGTAAAGATTATTTAACAATTGAACTGTTTTAAAATGGTGTTCGTGGTCAATATGAATGCGAAAAATTTTCAAGCAAACATCAATTGAACCGTTCTTGTAAAATCTTGTAAATGCGCTTTTTTGCCTTGTCTTAAATGTAAACAAATGTGACATAGCAGCCATGTTTGCTTACTTCAGTATGATATTGTAGTTCCAGATTATGTATTGCATTTAATATATATTCATACAAGGAGTCACGTGGTTTTTGTGATTTTGTCGAAATGAATGCGACGGCTCTCAAGCATGGAGAAATGGGATATCACACGGCAAATGTAAATATTTTTGGTTAAGTGCATGACAATGACAAACGCTACTATGGACACATGTAACAAGAGCCTTCAGTAAAGACCTGATTCTTTGCAGAGAGTTATTTGTAAAATGAACCCGACTCTAAAAATTTTAAAGAAATATCCCATAATGTCTGGTAAAACTATGAGATAATTGTTCGTCTTTACTATATGAAATTACCCTCGCTCCGTAAGTGGAAGGTTATGGGTTCAAACCCCGGCCGGGTCTGACCCAAGACTTGAAAGTGGGTAGTGACTGTTCTTTCGCCAAGCACTCGGCATTACGAAATGAAAGTTACGGTTCTTTCGGATGGGAACTTAAAATAAACGAGGTCCCGTGTCATGACAAGCATGGCACGATAAAGAACCCTGCTGTATAATGCCATCAGCGCAATGCACAGGCAAAATTTCTGCACTTTCGCCTATACCTGGCGACGTCTCGATATAAGTGAAATATTCTTGACTGGGACATTAAACACCATTACTGAACTGAACTGAAATAACCTATTATTACATAAATCATAAGATTAAAAACTATTTAAACATATGCCCACTTCTGAAAACTATTGCAACAAATAGTATTAAACAAAACAAATTCTTTAAGAGACACAGCTTGTTTTAAATGTTGTTGTCAACTTGTTGTTTTTAAAAGTCCTTGTCAAAAGCCGGGTTATACACGTGATTTTGTAGTTGAAGCTGCCAAGACTATCACAGTATTCCAATAAATGCAAATATAAACGATGCACAGCAAGAAACAAGTAAGAACAAAATAATAAATTATAATAATAAATTGTACAGAAAGATATCAGATAGGCGGGGCACCAAGGAAAAAAAAAACCCTAAAAAATCAAAACAAATAGAGTTGAGTTGAGTTGAGTAATGGTGTTTAACGTCCCAGTCAAGAATATTTCACTTTTATCGAGACGTCGCCAGCTATAGGCGAAAATGCAGAAATTTTGCCTGTGCGTTGTGCTGATGGCATAATACAGCAGGTTTCTTTATCGTGTCACGCCTGCCGTGTTTATTTTAAGTTCCCATCCGCAAGAACCGTGACTTTCATTTCGTAATGCCGAGTGCTTGGCGAAAGAACAGTTACTACCCACTTTCAAGTCTTGGGTCAGACCCGGTCGGGGTTCGAACCCATGACCTTCCACTTACGGAGCGAGCACTCTACCAACTGAGCTACCGCAGTGGTTAAAACAAATAGAAAACAGAGCATATATGATAAACAAATATGTAAAGCTTCTTATGAAATCAAAAGCATTTTACTAGGAATAAATGTTTGCGGCTTTCATAAATTCAATTTGTGAATTTCCATGGAGTGTTTTTCAGTTGTTCCAAATTCATGTACTTGTGTTGGAATCTTTATTTATT